>CACRXP010000117.1:651665-669144 GCA_902702965.1 Spirometra erinaceieuropaei
TAGTATATGGCGAATATAGAAGGCTTTGTCAAGACCGCCGATGGAGCGCATTCTGTAAGGGCATGATGACAACCAGTCTCGAGGCGACAAGAACCCAGATGCGGTCGGTTTCATTCAACCGAGTCCATCCGAACATGGGTGGAACATGAGGGGAAGGGAGATGCGACCAAACTACTAGTATATGGCGAATATAGAAGACTTTGTCAAGACCGCCGATGGAGCGCATTCAGTAAGGGCACGATGACAACCAGTCTCGAGGCGACAAGAACCCAGATGCGGTCTGTTACATTCATCAGAGTCCATCCGAGGATAGGGCAAAGAAGATGCGACCAGATTACTAGTATATGGCTAATATAGAAGGCTTCGCCAAGAGCATCGATGGAGCGCATTTAGTGCGGGCATCATGAGGATCAGTCTCGAGGCGATAGGAACCCAGATGCGGTCGGTTACATTCATCCGAGTCCAACCGAGGATGGGGGAAGGGAGATGCGACCAAACTACTAGTATATGGCGAATACAGAAGGTTTCGCCAAGAGCGTCGATGGCGCGCATTCTGTGAGGGCACGATGCATGAACTAAAAAATTGAAATAATTAACATTTCTGATGAGGGATCTTAGGTAGCGAGACTACTCATAAAGAAAGGAAACGTGAACAGATACGGAAATTTAATAACGGCATGCTAAATTCCCGGTGGCCCTTTCTCAGTGTCATAGAAAAAGTTGTCTGGGAAGGATGAGGAAAATAAAAGTTTACTCGAGTCAGTATTCAGATAAAGGCGTAGCCTTCTCTTAAAGGTGTGTAGATTTTCTGAAGATCTTATATTTATTGGAAGGTTATTCCAGAGGAAAGTATACCTGGAAGCGAAAATAATGGAGCGCTTAGAGGTGGAGGACGCTGGAAGAGGTATAATTAGAGACGAGTTGCGAAGATTGTATGGGAAAATTTGAACTATGATTAATGCGAAAGAGGAGACAGAAGCCCGCTTCTAGTCTTCGAACCCATAAAAATTTTAGGTTAGTTAGTAGGCACCTATCTGAGTAGGAGATATTGGGATGTTCCCTATCTAAAAGTTTTTTTGAAAAACGTCTTTGGACATTTTCAATTTTTAAACGACTGGCTTCATTCATCAAACCAAAGAATGGGCAACAATACTCGAGAATGGGAAGTACAAACATACGATAGAGCCTTAATTTAATTTCAGGAAGATAGAAATTGTAAGAAATAAAGCCACAAATCTGGGCAGCTTTGGCTGTAATTCTGTCAGCGTGCGGTGAGAGATCAAGATTACTAGTGTAGCTTAAACCTAAATCCTTGATGGTGGTACATTCAGTCATAGGTGTTCCTTGAAAGACCACAGGTTGGGGTAGCCTATCAGGTCCAAAACACATATAACGACATTTAGACGGAGAGAATTCCATTAGCCATTTTGAGCTCCAAGCTGAGAGAGCAAGCAAGTCAGCAATGAAGGCTAGTAGAGTTTTTGAAAGAATATGCACATTTGAGATCATCGGCATAAATAAATGATTGAGAATGTTTAACTGCGGCTGAAATATCATTTATGTAAAGCAAGAACAAAAGAGGACCTAAAACGGTACCTTGTAGGACACCGCTCACAATAGGACTTTGACTGGAAAGTGAAGATCCCACCAAAACCTTTTGTTTACGATTAGACAGGTATGACCTGAGAAAGTCTATTAGTAGACTGCGAATTCACATAGCTTCCAATTTAACCAAGAGTCTTTTATGTGGCACTTTATCAAAGGCTTTACTAAGATCGAAATAAATTACGACAACAGATAGGTGATCATTACGAAGAGAGGTAAGTAGATCGAGAAACGACAGATGACATGTTTCACAAGAGTGATCTGGTAAAAAACCATGCTGGGAAGGGCTAATAACTTGATTGGCTACGCAAAATTCGGTAATTTTTACGGCGATAATTTTTTCAAAGATTTTGGCGAGAGAGGGTGTTTTATGGACACCCCGATGGTTCTGTACGTCAGAACGACAGCCAGATATATGTACTGGAATAATAATAGAAGTTTTCCAATATTCAGGGAAGAAGCCATTTACGAGAAATACTGAAAAGATTTTGCTAAGCAGAGGAGGACAATCTCTTAGTTGTTTTATCAAAGAGTTTGGGATATTGTCCGTACATACTGAGTGAGAGTTAGGAAGATGACTTAACAGTTTTTGAATACATTCAGGAGAAAAATTAATGAAGCTAAGAGAAGCATCAAACAACGAAGGAATTAAAGGGATCGGATCAGTTTCAATGGTGAAATGCTTGGCAAAGAACGAATTTAAAATTTCTGCTTTGCCTGACTCTTCTGTAATGAAGGCATCACTTGCACTAAGCAAGGGCGGAATGACTTGATGGGACTTAGCAGATGATCTCTGACGGAAGATCTGAGCAACTGATTTAGAAGAATTCACATCATTAATAGCCAAAGACTCTCTACGCCTATCTCGCTCGAGCCTTATTTTCGAAGCTAGTTCAAATATTTCAACGATTCTTAGATGAACTGATAAGGAACTCACAGAAGGATCTTTAAACTGCTTCCGTAACTTTTTAAGTCTGTTTTTAAGAAAGTGTGGGATAGAGGTGGAATTAGCACTCGGTTTGAACATCTTCCTAGGAATAAGGTCAAGAAGACCTTCTGTTACGCATTGTAATAAATTGTTGAAAAAATTTAGATCATTATTTGAAAAAATATTGTGCCAATCAAGAGTGCAGGTAAAGTTATTTACTAAATCCTTATTAACATTAGCAAAGTCAAAAATACTACGTTGAACTGTTGGCTTTGCGGAAATGGCAACTGGAAGGCGACAATGAATTAATGAATGATCACCTGCAAAGAGGTCATGATAAAAATCCATAGATAAAGGGAAGGTGCCATTAGTAAAAATTAAGTCTAAAACACTATCGTTTCTGGTCGAAGAGTGAACTAATTGAGTCAGGTTTGAAAAGTAAATTGTGTCAAGCAGCTTCTGGAATTTAGGAGGAGAAGTATGTGTGTGCCAGTCAATTTCTGGCAAATTAAAATCGCCTACGATTATCTTGACATCGAAAGAAGTTTCTGCAATTTTTTCAAAGAGTTCACAAAGTTGGCTTCCATTTCCGGAGGAACAAGGAGGATTATATACACATCCGACTAAGGCTTTCCTATTTTGCGGAAGGATTACCGAAGCAAAACATAAATTTCCAGAGAAGGAGGAAATGTTCAAGTTATAAGGCGATTGTGCAAGTGATGCTCTTATGTAAAGAAGGCATCCACCGCCGCGTCTGTCGGCACGGTCCTGGCGGTATAAACTAAGGCTATCTATGTTAAGTACCGAGTATGAAATTAGAGAGTGGGCCCAAGATTCAGTAATGCACAATACGTCTGTGTCAAACTCAACAGCTACACTTCTTAGGTGTGCCATCTTTTGCACGACAGATCTTGCGTTGAGAGAGACAATACTGAGCGTATTCCTAATATGTAGGTTCCGCTCATTGCTACTTATGAAAAAGGAAGAGCCGGAGGTGGAAAATTCAGCTGTTGGAACGAAGCAGTTGGTGGGGGACAAAGTTGCTGCGGTCTAAAATTTATGGGGTAATTACTAGCTAGAGATGCAGCATTAGGTGGAAAAACATTTGAGGAGGACCCAGGAAGAGGAAAACTATTTTGTTGGGTTGGAAAAATAGGAGACAAGAAAATAGGATTTTGGGAATTATTAGCATAATACGAGGGGTAGTTTATTTTAGGTGGCGGACATAATGGTTTCGGGAAACAGTTAACATCAGGAAAGGGCTTTATTATTTGGGGTGTCAGGCTAGCAACGGGATTGGGAAATTTATCAGCAATGCAATATACTTGCATTTTGCAGTCTGATGTGTAAGAGGGCTTCACAACTGTGCCGGTAAGTTGAGAATTCAGGATAGGAACAGGTAAAGACCTCCCTGAACTCTCATCTAGCTTATTGGACCTAACCACGGGGTCAGACCTGAGTGGCCAGGCGTGGGAACGGGGTGTATTCGATGTCAGTTTATTAACCAAATCACTATTCTGAGTGCTGGGAGCCGGTTGTGCTTCAAGGACTAGCTCATCTTTACTGCTTAGATCAAGCTCCCTTATAAATTTGGGAGCCGCATTTGAACAATCCTTGCTCCGTGGGGGAGTTTTAAAGAGGCTAGTTTTAACCGTCTCTGTGATAATTTGATCAGTCGAAGAGCTAGATGGAACTGGGGCCGCTCTAGATAGTGGCGGGATTTGGTCGACAACAGATGGAGAAACTGCTTTAGAGGAAAAAGACATTTGGGTAGAATTCGGGGGTGGCTTTACGTTTGGTAATGTGGGAGAAATTTTTCGTTGCAGTGGAGCCTGGTCTCGACTAATAAAAAGTTTATTTGCCCTGAGATATTGAGTTGATCGCTCCAAATGGGAGAAAATAAAATCCACTTCTATCGATGAAAAGAGTTTGACAAGAATGGGTGGATTCTTGCTCCTAGATGAAGGCCTTTTGGCTTCCGCGACCCTAAAGTTGAAGCCGCATGAAAAAAGGAATTGAAAGGCGACATCAATTGGCTGTCTACTCTTGGGAACGTTTTTTAATATAAAGTTGAAACTTCGTTTGTGCCTGTCTTCAGTCTCAGTCGCAACCAGGTTAATGAGAGGCATGAGCTTCTCACACTGCTGAGACGTAAGCGTTGGCAAATTTCCGTCAAGAAGGGCACCAAGGACAGAAAAAATTGATCCGCAACGAGACATAAAGTTGTTAAAATCATCAAGCGCCCCTATATCAATTTTTTTCATATGAACAATGGGTTTCAGATGAAGTTTAGTTTAGATATTACTTGGTCCATTCAGTACCGCGTACTGGCTATCGTAAATGTTTGACATAGAAGGCATTCACAGGCAAATTTATATCAGTGACCAATGCTTGTTGTATGTAATCACATACCCGATCTTCTTTGACACTTGCCATACACATAGTTTTTTATGACGTCATTGTATCGAAAAGGGAGATAAAGGACGCTCGTCTACCATTCCCTTAATAAATCTGATCTGATCTGATCTACTGACCTAAAAGTCAAATCGATAAGAGGAAGAAATTGGGAGCAGGAGGGGATTTATCCAGAGGACCCTCGTCTCAAAGAATCAATCGGCATAATCGGCGCAAAAAATAACAGGGAGTAGGGGGAGACCCAATCTACACTGTAGATCAAAGAAAGGAAGAATATGGTTTGCAGAACACTAGTCAACAGTAGTCAAGTAGAAACTTCAGAAGTATAGACTAATAAAAGTAGGGTAACTGGAATCGCCGCAGAGAAAGGTAATCAGAAGTTAGATGTCTGACTCTCCCGAACTGCAGTCTTACGCCCAAAATTAAGGCGTACCCGGCTTAATGACTTGCGACCACGACCTAACAACAGCCATAACTGAGGCCATGTAGAATGGCACTATTTCGCCAACATCTCCTCTAGACACAGCTTACCGCAACTGCAGTCTCCAACACGCTTTTGCTGGCCCACTGGAACTGAAAGTATTCCACTTGTCGTTTGACCGACCATGCATACATGAGCATGATACAGCTGCCGCTTCTCTCCTAATGAGGGAATAGTACCCCTTACAAACGATTCTCTCCCACCTATCGGTCTGAGCGATTTTCGAAAAGACAGTACTCGAAGTAGAGCCCGATGTGGTCGCTAGATCCTAAGGCCGGTCCGTTCTGCAGGTCTAACACATTTTCATCCACTCGGGTAAGAATAAGATCAAGAAAGTTCGACTGCTGTACTTCCACTGCCCGCATTCCAAAGGTAACTTTTTGGCAGAAAAGATTGTTCGTTGCCCATTGTAGTAGTGTGTGATTAAAGCTGTCTCTCGGCCCTTGTGCGGTTCACGTTAGGCAATCAATGCCAGGAGCGTTAAAATCCCCAAAGATAAGGATACTTTTTTTCCAACTGACTTTGATATTTTCAGTTATGAGCATGAGATCTTGGTCAGAAGTATGGTTTGGTGAACGGTAAACCACCAAAAGCGTCAGTGATCGGACATTCATAGCAGATATGGTAACGCCTAGCAGTTCCACATCCCGTATCAGACTATGTACAACAGCCATAGCGGTGAGCTTGCAAGTGACATAAATTATGACTCCCCCTCGGCTTAGTCTGTCTCTCCTGAATTGCTGATATCCTCTAAGTGATATTTCCGAATCTGCGATATCTTCTGTATGCCACGTTTCTGTGAATGCCATAATGTCTGGCTTAATTTCATCAACTAAGTCTCTTAGTTCGTCTAGTTTGTTGAAGAGGCTTTGCACATTTGCGGAGATAAGCTTTAATGTCTCTTTCGTTGGACAGGCCCGGCATACATTGTGACGGGTTCTGACCACAGGAAAGATCCCTTTGTCTGGACTTTTTGTCTATTTTTGATCTTCAGCCCTTTCTCCCCTCTGCCAATTCTTTCCCTTAATTCTGATCTCAGTTCTCTCATTTTCAGTCTTTCCCTCGGTTCGCAGTCCGATTTGGCAGAAAAAATACTCGAATCTCCTAAGAAATTGACTATGCCCTGACGTTGGGAGGCTGCAGATGATGTTGAAGAAAACTTAATCAACTTGCCCATAGGTGTTATTATGTCGGTGTGGTTTTTGACATTCTCAACTTTTTCAGTATTCGTTGCATTGGTGCGAGGTCCGGCGAAACTGAACTGCGTCCTTTACGTCAGAAATCTTAAGTTATGTCCCCGCTCGACAAGATGAAGTCGAATGAAGGGGAAATTTCGAGTTCCAGGTGTATGCACAAGTGAAGAAGAAGAAGAAGAAGAAGAGGGTTCGAGCACCGGAACATTTTGTTTATTGTCCTGAGCTTTCGGATTCTTGCAGGAGTCCATTGTCAGATATGATAGCAGCAAAAGAACAAGCGACAGTTATAGGGCATGTAGGCCAATTATCGACAGACGGCCAAGATAAAGTCGACTTCTATTAAGGAGATAATTGTAACTAGTATCGGCGCATTACGGCTGAGCGAGCGCAGTCGTTAAGCTTGTGCGACACTGAGGTTTCATAATGCACTGCAGACATTTGTGTTAATTTCTGTAGTGGACAGCCATTATGACAACGTCGCGCCTCTCGCTAGCGCCTGCAACTACGCCCTAGCTAAAGCCTGCTACGGCACGCGCGTCTGCCCGGCTTCGATTTGTCTCGTTGCAATTCACTGTCTGCACCACGCATCTGGTCGATTCTCTGCCTGCAGCATGCGAGGCTTGTCACTACCCTCGCGTGGGCTCTGTGCCAACCAACGCAACTCCTCTCGCCGATTGGTTACACAGGCTAGACCACTGCGTAAACAATCTGCCACGACACGTTTGCGGCGGCGACCATCGGCGACACACGGCTCGTCGTTCTCGCGGACGCCGCCTCCGCGGCGGCGCACACATCCTTGTCCGGTTGCCAAATTTCCCTTATCCTTCTGTACAGAATAAATAAATTTCAAAGATAAGTGAAGCTTTGTATTTATCTGTATATTATTAAGCAATTAAGGCTTTTTTTACTTAAGTCCCTTTTAAAAGTCGCCTTTCAATACAAGGTATAATTTTTCCCAGTTTTGTTTGACAGTCTGGCAAAATAGTCGTATTTTGTAAAAAAAAACATTTGTAGTGACTCCTTTCCCTACTATCTCTTTCTAGTTTTCGCAGTTAGATAACAGTAGCACTTGTTATTTAGTGCGCTTTTCCGTACGTTGGCAACGTATTGATCCTTCGTCTGTAACGAAAATTTTTCTTGTCTGTAATGCCCCGCAGAGCATGTGCTAAAAGACTAAAGCTTCCGGCCTCCCCACTGTCTCTGGGTGCTACAATCGTGACTGAAGACATGGCGGGTGCCAGCATATGTTCTTCGCCGTCTGCAGATCTGACTTACTCACAAATCGCTTTAGTACATGTAGAACCTCTTGACCCTTCAGTCGTCCAAAATACGCCTCTGCTAGTCGTAGCAGGCCATCAGCCGGCGAAATAGTCGACTAGTTGATTTATGGTGACATAAACAGCACTTCTGAAAAAGTAATTGAACAAGTTTCTAAACTTATTAGGGTAATCAGTTCGGAAACTGAGGAAAGAATTAAACGCAAGCATAATTTCGTAGTGCGAAACATTCCGAGCCACTTATCTGCTATGGAGGGAGCGCATTTGTTCCTACAAAGTTGTGGCTTGAGTTTTAGTGTCTCACAAGCTAAGCAAATTTCCTCGCTTAGACGTAATGCGCCGACACTAGTTACCATTTTCTCCATGATAGAAGTAGATTTTATCTTGTCGAGTAGGGAGATAACTAGAGACTGCTGCCGTAAATGGCGCGGCTCCGTTTCGTCGGACCTCACACCCCTGCAGAGAAGACTAAATAAATTAAAATCGGCAAAAACCAACCCCAAGATAATGACACATACTGTCAGTTTGAATAAGTCCTCTACAACACCATCTGCGGCATCTGCACATCACGGCATAGTCAATTTCGTAGGGAATTCGACTAATTTTAATGCTGAGCTCTTTAAACACACCATCACGCCTGGTATAAGCACGCCTCTATCGACTACCCCAGCAACCCCAAGTAAGCCTAAGCATGTGTCTAAGTTAAAGGCAAGTCCAATTGCTGTCTCAACTACTCGGACACCCAATAAAGCCAGCACCATTATAAAATCTTTTCCTCCACATTCGGCTAACAGTGCCTCAAATACCCCGACTCAAAACGTAGCGTGTTCCCAACTGCCCCCAGCCCTCATATCGAGGCAGTTAGGTCGAATATACCGATTTTCCCGGCGTTTAATAGAACTCTTGCTCCAATGGAAGCAATGCGTCTCCCACCCCCTAACTTGTTTCCTCCACGGCCGTTTTACCAATGTATTCCTCATGCTAATGTCCATACTGAATCAGTTAACTCATCCGATCCTCAGTTTCGTTCCGGCGGGAATAAGTTGCAGTATCTGCCCCGCGAATTTCCAGCTGAAAATAAGTTGGCTAACAATTGTTACCAGTTAACCTGCCCGTCATTCCCTCCCCCAAGTCCTACGCCTTTTAATCCACGTCAGAATTTTTTGATGCCAAAACATTTTTTTGCAGAACCGGATGGTTGCATCCGGACCGCTTGCATACTTGACCTAATTTTCTGTAGAAGCTGCATGCCATCGTCACTGTCATCCCTAGGACCCCTGGAGGGGCTCAGACCATGACATAGTTGTTTCAACGTTGGAATTCGAGGCTGAGAAAGCGTCGTCCCCAAAGTATAACTTTTTCCGCGATTTCCGATCAACTCGCTCAACCGAATTACCAACACACACTAATTCCTACGACTGGACTGAGTTCTTTCTTAGTTCGGATGTAAATGTTTGCACTGCAGATCTGTACGAAATTTCGGATCCGCTTATTTCTCGTTGTGTCCCCCGAAAGAAAATTATTAATGTGAGGGATGAGGTTTTCCTACCCTTACCCTTTCGCTGCAGATTGCGCAGACTTTCTCGTCGATTCCATCTTCAGAACAATGTTTCTGTCCTAACCTTGATTTGTGATATTTTTGATCGAGCTCAGAGATTGTCTGAAGAAAAACAGCTAGCCGAAGAGGTCCAGTTTACCGAAAACCATTCGTTAAATGTCTCGAAACTTTTCTCTAGAAAAATACGAACTCATAGAAAGACGCAGCATCCCATTCTCCAAGACGCTCTCGGTAATCCCATAGTTGATGCCCAGTTAACCGCGGATAGCTTTAATGATTTCCTGTCCAAAACATTTATTGAAGACTCGACCACTCCGCTTTCGACCATCCAGTCATTGACCGGGGCAGTTCTAGAAACTATAACTTTCACTCTGTGGGATGTGACTGTTGCGATTCGGCGTCTTCGTCAGTCTTATAGTCCAGGCCCTGATGGTGTCCCAGTAAGCATTTTAAAAGCCGATGCAAACACGATCTTCCCATCCCTCTTATGCAAGATATTTAATCTTGCTCTTGAAAGTGAAACTTATCCTACCTTGTGGAAGGAATCACACATCTTGCCCATTCCTAAGCACGGCAAATCAACATCATTTGATCACTTTCGGCCAACAAACAAACGCCCCGCAGTTTCGAAGATCTCAGAGACATTGATCAAAGAAACTATGATGTGTCACTTAACAGCGAATAACATACTGAGTGCTGCTCAGCATGGATTTCTCAAGGCTCGATCTTGTGACACCTGTCAACTCTCATTCTTTGACTATGCTCTCCAATCTAGGGACAATGGTTTTGCACTGTATATTTCGATTTCACTTAGGCTTTTGATCGTGTTGACCATGCTCTTCCTCTCTTGAAACTGTCCTCTTTCGGAATAGGTGGCAAACTTCTAAATTTTATATCCTCTTACCTAGGCACTCGTACACAACGAGTTAAGATTTCCAAGGCTCTTTCCAACCCCACATGTGTGAGGAGTGGAGTCATTCAGGTTAGTGTACTCGGCCCACTTCTATTTTGCCTTTTCGTTAATGATGTACCCGATTTATTTCAGAATGGTAAGCCTTTCATGTATGCCGATGATCTTAAAGTTGCATATCGATATAAGCCGGCAGATCATGACATCGTGCTTGAGCTCCTAAAGAGCGATCTGCGGGTCTTCGCCCAGTGGCGCCTCACATGCCGCCTTTCTCTTTTTTGGCATAAGTGCACAGTCATGGTGGTTGGCGACGACCGCCAACCTCAACTATGTATTGAATGTCACGCCATAAATGTGCCTGGGGTTATTAAGGATCTGAGCGTATCATAATCCAAGAGTCTCAATCTCTCGAAGCACTGTGCCTTGATAGTCTCCAAAGCACGTAGAACGACCGGGTTTATACTCCGAAACTTTAAAACTAGGGACATTAGAATGCGCCTTTACAACATGTACGTTAAACCTGGCCTGGAATATTGTTAGTTTTTATTTAGCCTCAGGCGTGCTACTGAGCGGCAGAAAATAGAATCCGTTCAACACTTTTTTACCAAGAGAATTTTAACCCCGGAACACCGACATTTGTCTAACCAAGCACGTTGCCGGCTTACGGGTCTTGATCCTTCATGGTTCCGTAGATTACAAAAGGGACTATTTTTGCTAGTTAAACTCTTATATAATCACACATTTAGCCCGCTAACCTCTTTAAGACATCATATCCACCCACGACGTAACAGTCACCGTGAGGTCTTCTTATTTCTTCCTCTGCACGTACTGTTAAATATCGTCGGTTCTTTTCTGTAAATGCAATTGCCATTTGGAATAAACTACCCATGAGTGTGAAAACTCTGCAAAATTATCCTTTATTTAAGAGAACTATTACTCGATTTTTGCATTCAGAAAAGCTCCCACAAATTTTGGGTGCTGAATCCACTGATCGACTCTACCGTAGCGATGGCGTTTGTGGTCTCTGAACACTATGGCCTGTCTCGCCATGGACAATTTCGTTGGCCAACAGCGACAGCTGTTCCTCAACGCCTCTACTTTGACTATCCCCAACTTCATGAGAGGAATTGACGTCCGATAATCTCCGATACCGTGCAACCCCCCCCTCGCATCTGTTTTTTCTCCTGAACCCTCCAAACCATAAAAACCACCATCGACTTTATTTTTATTCCTTTACCTCAGGAGTTTTTTCACTGCTGGTTGGATTTGTGTTTAATCGCTTCCCTTGACAATGCCTGTAAACTGGCATTTAATAAATTATTATTATCTTTTTTCCAACTGGCATCCCGTTCCTCACAACTTGAGATATGGTCTGATGTTGTGGCGTACTGAGTATACACCATCACGGCTTGTCCGTTACATTTCTACCGTGTCGTCCTTGTATCCCTCAGATTTCGACAAATTCGCCATGCGTTAGTTTCATAGTTTCTAGGCCTCTGGGGAGTGTCAAGTCTGATTTATTTCTGTCCCATTAACACTGACCGTTTTACTAGTCTGCTAAGCACACAGGATGTAGGTTAAATATAGCATCGTAATTTGTTTTAACATCTTTTTAACATTGAGATTTTTATAGAAAAGCTTGCATTATTAGGGTGTCTGTGGCTTGCCGGCCGGACAGTCACCTCGTTGGTGGAACGTTGGTTTTTTCTGTGCCCCAAAAAACGAGGCTTACTAGTTTCCCGTGAATTCAACGCTGTTGTGATTTATATGAATCTTTCATTTAATGACTTAGTACTGCTTTGCATTTATTTTGATGTCTTATTTTCCACACATGAGGTTTTCATCAAGTTAGCGGGGGTCCTGGCTGTTTTTGTATAGTAGTATATGAGGAGTAGTAGGAAATGTCCCTGACGACCGTATTGTAACCTGTGCACGAAATATTCTTGTTCAAATAAACACGTCATTAAAATGTGGTCGGAAACATATACATTTCACAGAAAATCTTTTTGGGAGAATAGGACTTTGACCCGAGATCACTTAGTTTTTTTGAAGGTTACGGGCCGAGCCCCAGATGGCCCTTTCATACACAGTTGAAACTAAATGTAAATATGTGCCATCAGCACAAAATATCTTCATCTTTGAAGTTTGCGGGAAGAACTTGCATCAAAGCTGCAGGGATGCTTTACATGGGAAATGAAATCAGGAAATAGGGCTCATGGTTGGCCAGAGATAGTCCTACGGTTATAGTGGTCCTACATCAAAGCTCAAACTATCCAACCGCCCTTTTGAATGCAATCATGACGTCAGATGTCACGCTTTCACTTGTGAGTGAGTTACACGGCCGAACTACTCGCAGAGTGAAGGAAAAATTCCATATGTCTGGGCGCGAACATTCGCGCCTGACCTTGTACGGATGACCGCACAGGTAACTCATGCTCGTAAACTCAAAGAAATCTTCAGATGTAGCAAAAAATCGTGCCGGCGGATAACTCGGAACGTCCACAGCAGGTTGCATCTCATTTGTCTGTCGGATAGGGGGAACAAAATGAGGTGGATCAATCGTCCTGGGTATGACGGAGTCCTAAGTCAGTCCATTAGTTTTTTCGTCGGTCGTTGCACATGCTCGATGCTACCCATGCTGGCATTCCCTATTCCAAATACAAAGTTATCGAAGGTCCGCGCGAAGACCTCGGTAGGAAAGACTACGTAGGCACGCCTAATCCAGTGCATGATGCTGCTTGCCTTTTTCAGTGTTCGGAGGGCAGTAAGTTTGAATCTGTTCAGATACCTGGGTCATTGTGCACATCCACTTCTTTTAGTGTAATCCCATTTGTAGTATACGGATGGTTAAGGAAACGTCTCCAACCAGAATTCATGCACACGACCACAAATTTGGATACACTAAAAGTTAGAAGTCATGTGTTAGGCCATGCAGCCAGATTATTAACGTTTTCTTGCAGTTTATGCGCGTCATCATCACGGCTGGTTGTTCTTCATTTTTGTATATCACTCAAAAACATAATGGAATCGCAGTCAGTATCTGCGGTACAGTCATTTATCAGTCAGAATAACGAACAACCAGTGGATGAGAGGGATAATTACACTCGGTACTGGCAACATAGTACATTTTTGCTTTCCTTCCAAGCAACACTGTATGGCTGTTTATCTATGTCCATAAATCCATAAATACCAATATGAAATTTCACCGTCACGACTTCATACTGTTTCATATTTTGATGTTCACCATTCTCGTTCTGTTCGTTTGTTTCAAACCAGGATTTTACCGTTTAACTGCACAAATTTCGCTTCTACTTCATGAACTCTCTGAACAGTCCTACTGTTGTACTACTTCAGAGCTAATGGACGTTGCACCTCTGATAAAATTCCCATGGCACGCATTCTAAATTTCCTGTGAACATTCGGGTACTTAGCTGTGAAATTCAGAAATTGCGAATATTTTGGTTAGAAAACGTAAACGCTTAATTAAACTACTAGAAATCTTCTGGGATTTTCCTGGCGACTAGATTTGATCATCGACTTTAGCAAACTGGCTTTTTAAGCAAGCGGCGTCCAGTATGACACAGATTTTGCCACGAGCCTACCCACCAAGTGGTAGCTTTTTATCATCCAACACGTTTATTTTCCCTTTAGGGTCAGTCCTGAAACTCACAACCAGCATTAACAACAAACCCGGTCTGGATAACAACCAATTCGTCTATATACAAATTATAATTATTCACTTTGCTTCCGCAGCCGGCTGCGCCCCCCTCCGCCGTAATTTAACTGTTAGGACTTAGTTTTTTCCTATCCGTTCCTCTTCCGCCTCTCTATCTCCTTTGATATCCCAATCGTTATGATATGGTTATCCTATTCAGAACGTTTTCTTCTAATATTTAATGTGTGACCCTTGCGTGTCGAGTAGTTATCTGCTACCCAGTCCCCATAGGTTGACACGCTTTGAAACAGCCGTATCACTCGGCGCAGTTTTCGACTGTCTTTCGTCCTTGGGCAGATCTGGAGGATCAATGACGGTTGACAGGGTGGATGTCATTAATACATCACCAACTCTGTTCAGTGAAGACCTTTTCAAGTTTTGGATAGATGGAATGACAGGTTTCTTCATTTTCGAATAATTCCATACCTGCCGCTATTATCGGTTCCTACTTCATCGGAACGTTCCGATAACGTAGGAACCGTTATAACGTACGTTATAACGTTCTGCCATCGCGAAGTACTACGGCGGTCGCACTCACTACCGTTAGAGTTCCACCTCACCAACTATTTTTGATGACAACTGTGTGCGTCTAGGCTGTCAGGGTAATGTAGCCTCGGCGATCGCCGAGGCAGGGGTAGAGCACTAGAAAATCTGAGTTGATTGGGAATGCATCTGCCACTCCTCTGACTGGGTGCGATGTCATTACCTGCGCGAGTAAATAAGTCGTGTCGAGGTGTGCAGCACACTCACGACGGCCAGACATGCAGTCAATTGCTCTTTTCTTGGCTTTCCATTTTCGTCGACCTTGTCGTTATCGAAATTCCCTCCTTCGACCATAGTGTAGTCGGTTAGTTCGTCGCAGCAATTCGCCTCTGAGTTTCTGTTTGGCCTCATATCTCGTCAGCTCCCATGTTGGCGAACTGCGGATCAAGTTGTCTCTGATAGACTTTTGTATTATTTTTCTAGGACGTGCAGCTATTCTTCTGTTCTGTTGTCTGTACATACATTAGCAGGGAGAGCGTTTTGACGTTCAATAGAACAGGCATCCGAAACTCACGCATGATGTACGGGTCGTTTGGCCGTCAAAATTTACGCTTCAGGCGCGTATAAGCCCTCCGTCCTTTGCGCATAGGCCACTCCAGACATCATGTCGAGGCCTCGAAAGCCTTCAAGTCACTTCCTAGGCCATGTCTCCTGCTGATGTCCTTCCACTTCGAAGCGGGACTAAGTCCTGATAATTGTGGTGTTTGAAGTGCACTCCCTACCCAGACCGCCACAAGCTGCTTTCTGCTACAATACTTGCGTGCAAAAGTAGCCAGCCTTGCGGTCTGCACTCAGATGTGGGTATTCTCCTTTTTCTGATGCAATATTTTTATAGACGTGTCAACAGCATTCGTCTGGTTTCCTGACTAGATTTCAGTTGCCTCGTTCCATTACACTTAACAGACAACTATGGGGCATTGGTGGTCGACAGTGGTCCCTCCGGTAACATTGCATGGCAAGTTTTAGTGTGCGTACTATGGACCTTACCTACTCCAAAGGCAGAGACGATCTCAAAGGCACTTAAGTTACGAGGATGGTTTTGAATTAGAAATGACCCACAGACCCCTGGCTAACCAGAGCATTCAAACAATGACACTTTCTAGAGTTTAAGTGCTTGCGCACCGGTTCATTTTCTTTCCCATTTGAGATTTGGCCCTAATACTAGGTGGCACAGCTTGATGACCGCATCTAACTGATGGAACATCTGCCGGACTAGAAAGTATTTTCCTGTCTCATGATAGGAGGGCGATAATTGGATGGGATAGAGGCAGATGCACAAGAAACCGTTCAGGAATTATTTCAACTCGAATTATGAAGTTAGACCGTCGCGACCGATAACGTCTTTCTTGTGTCTCGCAGAGTATACGTATCATTGGTGAATTGCGTGGGAATTAGTTTATAGTCAGACAGACTTTTACAACATCTACCGTCCTCTCTTCTCCCTCACCACGTCTGACCTGTTGTCGCAACCAGTCGTGAATTAAATCCCATAGTTGTTTTTGCAGTCTGTGTGGGACTGCCTACATCCTCTAGTATTCCCTTTCTTGGCGGATACAATATTTGGCTTCTCCACCATCCTTAGAAAATATCATTGTGTTAGGTAACTGCTAGGTTAAGAACATTAGTGGTCTTGTATTTTCTGCTAAGCTCAACTAATAGCGTGTGGTTCGCCGTGCCTCCGATTGTTTGATCCTCTGCCCTCGAAAATACTGCCAAGTTTTGAATAAGTGCGTCACATGCACCAGACTTGCTGATCTTTGTCCGTAGAACACTTTATCTATATTAAGCAGCGACCATGCTCTGTGGGCAGTTTTGCGCTCCCACAACAACATAGAATCCAGCGGATAACACTGACAGTTCGACCGGTTTTCTTAAGTTGGTAATTTCACTGACCTCTAATCTGATGCGTTCGTAAGAACCTCGCTTCAGGCGGATTCCAAGAAAGCAAGACCGATGCACCTATGCCATTTCTTTATAAAACATGCTTGCAAATGCATAATTTGACCTACTCAGTAATACAGTAGATGAAACTACCGTCGCGACTTGTGGTGCTCACCTCAGGCACTGCGTTGCGTAAACCAGAAGGAATGCACTTTATTAAGAGGTTGTGGCTAGGTGGTTTAAAACCTTAGTCCACGTGCCAACCGTCGAATACCTATGTAATATTCATGCATTAATACTTAAAAATTTGTCGTCTCCAAATTGAACTGCCCTTTGCTGACAATTTCGAACTCTTACAGTAAACTACTACTGGGAGGTATTTCTTTTAGTCGAAGAGTGTATCAAAGCCCTCCAGAACCATGCAGACGTTGTTCAGTTCAACCTCTCTCCAGACCTGCTCCGCGCATCGATTTCCGATGAGTATGCACAATTCTCTTTGCTCGAGTCAGCCATGCACCATCCTGACACATTTGTCGCGTCTCCTTCACGTTGTTCCCTGGATGTGCAAACCCGCAAACAGCTTGTTTCCCAGTAAGTACGTCAACGCCTCAAAACTACAGCTAACTGAACTATTCTTCTCTTTACTGCTCTTGGAAAATCACTATGAAACTCTGATGCTTTTTTGAGTCCTCGCGATTGTATTCCGTAGGCGCTCCTGGTTTCCATCACCGCGTTTTGCCCAGTAAATCTATCACCCGGCGACTTTTATTCTTTGTGAAACGCGGCACTTCCTTGTTTTTTGTACGCAATACTGAATTTATTTGACCAAATTCAATCCTGTTTTATTTCATGAGCAGTTGCCAACTCATTTACTGCTTCTTAGTGTAAATAAGGCCACTCTTTCATATGTTGGCTAGATAAGACCCTACGGCTTGGGTTACTAATTGAGGAAATTATATTATACTCCAAA
>CACRXP010000117.1:678536-701012 GCA_902702965.1 Spirometra erinaceieuropaei
AGACAGTCGTTTACCTAGATGGGTTGTTCCTGTGTGAAATTCAAACTTCCGGACATCCGGCCCCCAATAAACAAGTCGCTAAAATTACTCAGCAGAGGCGATATTCACGGCTCTGCCCGTTGTTTCTGTGTTTCCTAGGCAGGACAGCGCTACTGAAAAAGACAAAGGAGACTGGAATGACCATTTCTGACTACTTAGCTGCCAAAAACTTGCCATACCCAATTCCGAAATATGCAACCCCCGAGACTCGAACTCGCGACCTGCCGGTTAGAAATCTAGCGCCCCCTCGACCATTGTTAATATACCTGGTAGCAACCGTCGGGCAATGAGCCCGTGGCTAAATGATTAGGGCGTCGGACTTCTAACCAACGGGGTGCGAGTTCAAGCCTTAGGATTGAGTATGACCAGCTGATGGTTAGGAAACCAGGAATGACCATTCAAGTCACCCTCGCTTTGTAATGCCGCTGTCTGCAATTATGACAGACCGGCGGCACACTATCCCTCAGCAGATTCCGTCGATTGGTTTTTCCCCTTATCGGTGGATAGGTAGTTCGGCAATTTTTGGTTCTTGTGCCGACAAGTCTGCTGTGTGTTGACCGTTGAATGCAGTTAGTTAATCAGTAGCAGCGTCTTCGATTGGATGGTTCCATTGGTTCTGCATGGGCAGACTTATTACACTAAATTACACTCATTTAGTTTACTCTTTTGATGTAGGCAGGCATAACCATCTCCATTCGAGCTGCCTACGCGAACGCTTTCATGTAACGAAATGGCTGACTGATAAAAACTCGACTGAAAACAAAAAATCAACGGAAACGGTAAGACAAGGCGTAAACAGAGATTGGATGTCTCACTATTTGTTGCATGAAGTCGCTGACCGGAGTAATGGTAGGAAATGAAAGAAGGGCAGGCGTCTACGACGCTGTTGACGTCCTGGAAGAAGGGGTGACAGACGCCTTCCCACGAACTTGTGGGTGACTGACAGATTACTAAGGAAGCACGATGAAGTTCCCTGACACTCACCCGCCAAATTCGTTTCCCATCAGCAGAAAACGGACCGATTGCTGCGATGTCCAATCTGGCAGGTGCGCAAGAGTAAGCTGGAAATGCACGGAATTACAACTGCGGTCTAGGTACCACCCCCTGGATTAGAAAGAAATTTAGGGAACGGGCATAACACAACGGATGACATTGTTCCTCAACGGCAATTTATGCCTTCCCCTACGTTGTCTACAGCATGAAGACATTACTTGAATGATCAGCTGACAATGTAAAGAAAAATCAAGACATGATTTCCGACGACCGTCTCATCGACTAAAAGGAAACCGACTGTGAACTCTGAAGCCCATCTGGGACATCAAACAAGACGGAGGCAAAGGTAACAACGATCAAATACGTGGACTGGACCCCAATCAGACAGGGAAGGAAGCGGGCGCTGTTAACGGCAATGGACCTTAGAGATTATTTCAAATGTATATTAAGCTGCCTAAGTCAGATAAGTGGCCAATCAAAAGGGTGCACTTTAGGGGTACTTATTCCCGTGCCTTAATGTTCTAGTTACAGTGGAATTCTTAAGAAAGTGTACAAGGAATGCATATTGGTCATCTAAAAATTTTGAAGTAAATATCGTTTATGACCCCGGGGTTCACCTGCTTTTTGTATTTTTCGACAGGGCTTAATTCAGCCAAACTACTCTATCTCTCAAGCAGCAGAAAGTGGTGTTGTTAACGTCAACCGCAACTTCGTTGATCATTGTACTGTTCACGAACTCACCTGCCTAGCACTCCATGTCTGACAGTCACCCAAACCACTAGAGTTCGTAGAGGTTATTCATGTTCTAGTAACCTATAAACAGAATATGTTTTCAATCATGTCTTCGGTTGTTTCGTCGCATAAGTGGATGAACTTCTAAAATCCATCCACGTTTGATATCTGTGCAGAACACCAGGCGGAGCATAACTCTTCGGTTTTAGCAAATCGCCAAATACCAGCATCTTGATATTGTCCCCGTCCTAAATCATTCTAAATGTTGTGCAAAAGAGAACTAAAAAAACACTCTTATTTCATCTTGTCATTACTCAAGAGACGGCTTTGCGATAGATCATCTCTGGTGCAATGTTAAAAAATTAGTATGCGATCTACTATGTTGTACACCATGAACCAATGCTTAGTTGATTTGCAAAATGAATTCTGATGCGTCACTTACGGGTCTGTTAGTGCTAGTTCACCACGTTGCAGGAGGTCTTGCACATATTTGGCCCGCTTAATACGAAACCCATGCTTTTCTATCGCTCCAGTGTCAGAGATGTATTCTGTGTCGAGTCGACTGAAAGACCAGAATGTGTGTTACGCTTAAGATAATGGCTAATACTTAATCAATTTATGTGCCTAGGCTAGGTGATTCGATCGCCACGAACGAGAATGCCCACCGTTGTTCGACTTGGTGGGCAGACTCGTGGCTTGCGAGTCATTTTGATTATAGTGAATCGGACTTTCGGGATGTCTACGTCACCCACAACCACCTTATTCCGATGGTAAGATAGTGTCATGACGCCCAGAGGCGGATGTGGGCGCCGTGGCTGACAAAGTTAGACAGTTCGGCTACGCGTGTCACGCACAGGATGTCCCCAATCTACATGCATTGGGATACGTCGAGGTGGTGGTTCGGGTCTCACAGAAGAGAAAGTGCCATGTGGGCCATGTTGTTAAACCGATGCAGCTTGACCCTCAGTCCTGAGTATGACCGAATTTTTACGTTTATTATCGATCTTCCAGGCGTTGTGATAGATTCATGCATTTCAAAGTGGTTATAGTGAAGTACACGCCAATTTTCTGAATCTCTGGCGTCGGTCCACTATTTTATCCCTGACCCGTGCACCAGTCAGGGGCCCGAGCCTGGGTGAGAAGATTGAGTCTAGTGGTTGATTTGACGTGAAAGTCTCCGTCTAAGTTGTGCCACATGCTAATGCGTCGGTAATGAGACTTGTGTGGCCCCAGCACAACTTTTTTGGGATGCAGGTGCGCAGATTCACATAGATTTGAGGCCACAGGTTTGGCCGCGGGCCACTGTTTGTCGCCGCCCTGAATGCGAAAAGTTCCCCAATCCCGAGTCGGTAAAACTATAAGCGTTGCTCATTTCACCTCCGCTCCAGTCAAAAATGTCGCTAATGTTTTACGTTCGCACATCCGCGTACAGGCGTATGCGTAGAAAACGACTGTTCGCAATAATTCAATAGCCGTTTAAGGGGGGTTTACACCGTGGTACTTCTTACATGGTGATCTGTCGACTTCCTGACAATATGCGTAAATGTTGCGCTCGTCTACCCGGCAGTTACAAGCTCTGGTTCACATACTCAATCAGACGACCATTTAGACAAGCTGTTCTTATTTCCGATTAGTCCGACTAGGTTTTCATTCCAAGACAGTCCTCACCTAATATTTACTTTTTCCTCAGTTTTATAACCATCTCACGGATACTCCATTCTAGGGTTGAGAGCTGTGGTCAGGATCATTCCTAGGCGACTCGGCGTCCTTGAGATCATTTGAAGTTTCACCTAATACTTTCCTACACTGGTGCCATGAGGGGTGCGCTGTATCGCCACGAAGGCTTCCAAATCTTCGAGCACCCCAGGCTATATAAACTGTCGTTCTGCTTGTTAGTCACATCGTTTAATTAGAGTCAACTTTCTTACGCTGATGCTTGTGGCGATCTAGAACCACGTGGGGAGTAACACGGAGAGTACGCTTTAGTTCAAGCTATTTATCTTCGTTTGAAGCGACCTCAGATGCGACTCTCATCTAAGTCATCTGTCATCGAAAATAATGAAGAATTTCCAGCATGCCCGTTTCCTAATTCCTTTCTGTTTGCCTCTTGCTTTAGGCCAGTTCGCTGCTGAAGCCACCTGAGATAGGGCGCGGACAAATCCACGCGGCGTCCTTCGTGATTGGCTGCAGTCGGACACAACTCAGACAACAAACGGGCACACGCAATGCTGGCCATGAAACACAGTGACGGACACCGATTCATGCCTGAAGTCAAAGCTGGTTGCAACTGTTGGTAAAATGCATGTACGATCTTCGATCTTAGTACAAGCCTGCGCAAACTAACCCCTCATCGCTTTCTTGCGATTCGGAAAGGTGGAATTGTCAACCTACCACGTAGTCCGCATTAATAGGAACAGCAAGAAAATTCATCAGTTGAAACTTCTCTGACGCCTGTTCGTGGCCAGTGACTGAAGAGCTGTTTCGAGTTCCCAGAGCATTCGCAAAACCACATTTGTTCGTGTTGACTGAGGCAACACTGCGTTAGATCTCGGTTCCTGGTAATTTAGGGCATGAACTTTCATGCGCACCATGGTGATAAAAGCATTCCCTGCACTGTATCCTACCTAAGTTTACATGGCGAAATCTAATGCACCGGGGAAAAACTGTCGTGTTTTTGTGTGCGCAAAATGGTCCTTTCTTGTCTCGAAAGAGGCGTACACATTGACAGAGGTCTGTACGCATCGACTGCCACGGATGACGTGGTCCGCGTCGAGGTTCATCGGTGAAGTACTAACTAGCGCGATGCAATCTAATGAAATAAATACAAACAAGGTCTGCCAGTCCTCGACTTGTGGCCGATCACTCCCCCCCATAGCGACAATTTTCGCAATTTTTGATGTCATCGCCCGCATTCCGACCTCATGCGGTCTGTCGACGCTCACGGCGGAACCCTCAGTATTCGCTGTCTACTAGTAGTTCGGTCGTACCTCCCTTCCCCACTGCTCGGCTGAGCTCGAAGCGTGCTGTGGCCGATCGCATCTGGGTTCCTCTCGTCTGGCCTCTTTGACGCGGCTTACCAATCCGGCCGAGACGATCCTGTAAACAATGCCATATGCAAGCCAGTCCTGTCTGACCCACATTCGTACCCATCAAGGCTGACATTTATTGCTACCCTGACGATGACCGACAACATTCCGTTATATACCGCCACCTACAGGCCAGTCCTGCTCGCTTTTTTCTGTTATTATTTTTATGGAGGGATTTTTCTTTCTCCTGTAAAATCAATCCAATCCTTTTTAACTTTTTTAAGGAGTTTTTTTTTCACCCCTCAATCATCATGTTTCTCAATGGACTTCTAATTCAGAAACTATGAATTGCATTTTGTAAAGATTCGGCCTACCTCGTCTAAAACTCGCATGTAAATTTATTTTAACTTGCTTTGATGGGACCCCGACGGGTCTTTAATAAAAATTATCTATCTATCTATCTATCTATCTAAAGACAGCAGCAGAAAAAGACTTCCAAGCTGCCCGTTCATGCACTGTAAATAATTAGTCATTGCTTTGTATTCACTTGAGTCAAAATGATATGTAGCATTGTTGTCATCGTCATACCTAAACATTTGCTCAGAACAATTCTGTTAAGCACATCCTGCTGGTAACGATGGAGCTAGAAACTAAGTCAGCATACGGGCTCCCTTGTCCACATTGCGAATATCAAAGAAATGAGCTTGAGGTCGTAAATTTTGAGTGCTAGATGCCAGATTATACTGCCAGAACGCTCAGACTTTTCTTGAACTTTGGTCCTCTCGTTAATAATCTACCAGCCTCTGTTCGTTGTTGGCATTTCGTCATTATTTTACCTAGTATATTTTCGCTTTGTTGGCATATTGAGTATCTGGGTTTACGGAATCTTATGTCACAGCCGAATGTCCGTAATTATCCTGTTTACACACGTTTGGGCTAACATGAAATATATGTACACGTGGAGGTACACGCGACAAGCATAGTGCTGTCAAGATCATTGAGAATCCGGACCCGAAATCCTGGATCCGCAATACGACTCAAAAGTTTAAAATTTGAATTTTCTAAAGGGTTATTTTCATAGTTTTTCGTCGTATTTCAGCCAAACATATTTAAAAACAGACAAAAGCTTATTTTGGATACGTAGTTTATTCAGTTCTAACTTAAATTTTGTAACGTGTTCGTGGTGTTTTACTGTGCCACAGCTCGGAAGGTTTTTCTGCGCCACACTTTTAATCCAAAATCTGGTCAGCGTTGGTGTTGTGCCCTCGGCATTCCTATGTCCTTTGTTTGCCATGTTATCTATCTGTTGTGATTATCTCTCTTTTCTGATTGTAAAACGGTGCCTTGTAGCTTGCGGATTCTGGTCCACATTAGGCATCCTTAGTATGGTTTCTAGTGTTGCTGTTTACTAAACAGACAGGGAAATGATGCTAGGTCTCGAAAAGCACACACGGCAATTTTCTAGCATGCTAGCATTGCGCCACCGACTGAAACTGTAGTGCTATGGCACCCTGATGGTCTTAGGTCGGACGGGTGGGCGCAGAGCAGCCACGAAGGGCGGGACAATCTTCTGTTCTCGATTTTGTTGTTTATGCACGAAACAGTTAACGCCATCCTTTCACACGGGCTTCTCACTTGTTGGCTGTTCTTTACTTTAGTCAAGCAAAACAAAGAAAATTCATTTCGGCCTCCGCTGGTGGCATGACCTATTCGTTGCAACTGACCAATTATTTTTGGTTGCCAGCCAGACTTCCTGACTCATGTTTCATTCCCATGTTTGGGACGCAAGTCTATCTTCAGAAATCTCTATCACCCCAAAAAATATCCGTCATTTTTTTACTCGAAACCCGCATCCCGGTTTTGGTTCGTACGGCGGCTGTAGAAGTGTTTACTAAGATGATTTCATTGTTAACTGGATGCGAGGCAAAAGCAGAACTGGGATGACTGCGCGTTCCATATTCTCGGAGAATGTTTCTAGACCTCACCATTTGATGTATGTGATTATGTGAAATTGAATGGTGCGATGTTTTACCCTAATTTTATAATACTTTCCGTCTAGGCGGTCGACACTTAATACAATCTCCTAAGTTGACTGAGGCATTACTAAGGAAACAGGTTTTCTAGTACTGAGCTGGAAATTGGACAGTAAGCTTGTGCCGTTACAACCAAAGCATTAACTGTCTGCAGTCGTTGAACGTTGTTGCGGAGTCCTATTTACTTGTTGGTATGGCGTACCTAATAATATACATGAATGTTGTTGTCGCATCTACAGCTAGATTGGCCTCGCCTTCATTCATCTAAACTTTTTTGTGCAAAAAGGGTTATATGGCATGAGTAAGTTCTGATCAAACAGATATTGCATGCACACCAAAGCTACAGGATTCATTGCGACGATATTCTTCTGGCAGTGCCATACGCCTACCTGTTAAGCTGTGAGATGATTTGTTCAGCGACCTGTAACTGACGCCGCGCCCACTTCATGGCGTCCTGTAGGCTCCCAGCTTGTTAAAATGACAATGGATAATGCGCTTTTTAAAGTGGTGTATCATTGTGTTCTCATAGTCTTCGATGGGAGAAGATGGAGGGGGTTGTTTGGCCATCTCAATAGTTCGGTTACAATCGACTTCGCGGATCCACACTTCAGATTATGTCGTTTACCTATCTAGTCAATGGCATCTCTTTTAGAGATTGCCGGCCCTGGCGGACCCGGTTGCAGCCCACAAAGGTCATATAGGACTGTCTTCTGGGAACCCATCCTATGGGAACTTGTTCAACTGCTCGAGTACTAGGTACCACAGGATGGCCCTGTTTTGCTGGAAGATGGACACGGTCGGTTAAATACACTTATTGCTGTCTTTGCTTGTTCGTGTTGTGCATCATACGCGATTCTGTTCGATTTCATGAGTACGCCCGGTTAGCTTAATCTTTGCCGTACTAAGTCACATACATCCTCCTGAGAACTTCTGATGTGTCCATTAATTTCGACTTTTTGTTTGCCGTATTTTATGAAAAGTGCACCAGATAAGGGTGTCCTTTCTACAGTCTGGGTAAAAGCGAGTGTTCACTTGCCCATAAATATGTTAGTATTGTAATTTCTTATCCAGCATAAGAATGACAAACTTGACAGACCCAGTTATTTTGGGAGGGCTGGATGGCGGGCATAGTATGCTGGTGCAGCAAAGAAATAAGGAGAGGCGAGGAGGATATATCGCACTTATCTAAACCAGGGCTTCTCGAACTTTTTCGTCTGGACAACTCCTCCGGTATAAAATCTTGCCGCTGGAGTACGGAGCGTGAACGTAAGGCGGAGCTTAAAGTCTCTTTTCGCAACAGTATGTCCTAGGTGGCCTTTGAAGGGCTGCTCCGATCCTTCTGCGTTTCAGCTAGAACCACGATGGTGGTTGTTTTCTCTTCGCTTTTATTACTTGGAGTCTCCGTAACGCTGTTCACTCTTGCACCACGGTAAAATGCTGCACCACAACGCCTGGGACCACTGGCCTATACTGACTTATTCAATTTAATTTTTTCGGTTTTTGCGAATTCTCATGTCATAACTGATATCACTCAATTAGCACATTTGGATAACTCCAATAGAACAATACACAGTAAGGTATTTGGATTTTGCACGCACTGAAGTCCGTAATAATTTCACCAGATGTACCCAGCGTCTTCGATTCTTCTCGTTAGTATGATCGGTATTTGTTTTGTTGATGGTAATGTTTACTGCATTCACGCGGTAGCATCTCTCTCCTGTGATATGCCGTCTTTAAGCGGCATCTGTCTTCTTCAAGGCCTCCATTCATTTTTAGAAGTCTGTCCATCTTAGCTGTAATCAGCAGATAGTTCTGAACTATTTAAAAGGGCCTCATTCGTAGACGGAGCAAAGCCGGGCATCATCCAACGTCCTCTCTTCCGTTCGATGGAAAAATAGGGCTGAACATATTCCTAGTGCCTCACCCCAGAACGCTATATTTGGATGTCCGATATTTGCTATTTGCTTTTGCTGTATGACTGGGTGGTTTCATGAAATGAAAAACGAGACGTGTAAGGCTAAGTAAAAACATAACCAAGCTGATAAATTTGGTCTTTGCTCATGGAATTGCTCCAGCTTTTTACTACTTTGAGCCATCTTGCCCGCATTGATCACTAATCTAGACAGTCAGGAATTAGCTGCTTTTCACAGAGGCTAGTGGAGCGTTGCCTGCCCACTGGCTCGCCGAAACTTCTGACGATGGCGTCACGTTCTCAGTAGGCTTGGTCGGTGTGCATCAGTCAGTAACCAAAACTAAAACTAAGTCAGACCGCGCTGTCATCGGCCAGTGTCGAGTGAGACCGTCCACTAGCCACGCGTGTCTCTTGATTCCTAAACTCGAATGAAGTAATATTGCAGCTGATGAAAATTATTGTGTTAGATATGCACTTCTTTTATTTTAACTATTGCCTATTGTATTTTTTGATCCCCATGCAAACCATTTGACACTTGGGAGGCAGTAAGAATGGTTGCACTTAAAAATGTTGAATACCACCTCAACATCAGCGTCTGTATTTGGTTTATAGGCCATGGCAGTGGAAATGGCGATGGATATTAGCGACAGCGTTCTAAAAGAAGCACCGAGCGTTCCTGGCCTCGACGTCCCGTGGATCGAGAAGTATCGTCCCACCCTTCTCTCAGAAATCGTTGGCAACGAAGCAACCGTTCAACGACTTGAGTCATTTTCCCACACCGGCAATGTTCCTCACATAATTATTGCGGTTTGTAGAGAAAATCTATTAGTTACCTTTTGCTCTACGGCGTTTAGGGCCCTCCGGGTTGCGGCAAAACAACCAGCATTCTTTGCCTCGCAAGAGCTCTTTTAGGCGACGCATATAAGGAGGCAGTTCTTGAGCTAAACGCCTCTAATGATCGTGGCATTGATGTTGTGCGCAACCGTATCAAGATGTTCGCCCAAAAGAAAGTCACCCTTCCGCCTGGTCGTCAGAAGTTCGTTATCCTTGATGAGGCTGACAGGTAGGCCTTCCATCCCGTAAACCTGCGAAATTTCCATATTTTTTAAAATACTGTTTTCTGTTTCTGTGCAGACCGTATTAGTATTCTCTACATTTTCTCAATTCAGTGCTGGTTTATTCACCGGAATAGACGCACCCGAGGTCAAAGCTATGTCAGAAGACTGTCGGGATAACTCGGTTATTCTTTGTGGCTCTAGAGCAATAAACAGTAAGATTAGCGGAGCACAATAGAGTTAATAAGGCGGAGGATAAATTGAAAAGTGGACGTACATTCGAGGTGATAAGACGAGCAGTCAGCGAATGCCGCTAAAGTGTGGTGGTCGGTTTATAAGCGAGCGGCAACAAAGAGCACTAAACAATGGACAAAGAACAATGAACAAAGAATGACTAGAACCGACGAATAGGGATACAGAGACAAAGACAGGTGGTATGAGTAAAGTCTGCTTACTAACAAACGGTTAGTAGCAAAATAAAGGACAATAATAGAAAGTGACATCAGGGATGTCACAGACCCTGCTGTCTATCTAAGTCCGTATCGGTAGCATAAATACGTATGCCTGTTCGTGCGGATCAATCATTGTTGGTGGTTATACAACTACCTATTTGCCCGATTTTCCATCTCTAACCTCAGGGCTCCATTGCATGTTAGTGATATCCAGGATCGCATTTCGTATAGAACTTTGCTGACCTGTGCTTGTGTAAATTATGGATGGGCCACATCGATCGACTCCTGTTTCCACCATGTTGTATCCCCGAGGATTGCGTGCCTTGCGATCTAAGGTTGTGCCCTTGACAACCACGTATTCCCTGCCCATACGTCAATGATTTCTCAAAATGGTCGGGCGCGGTATTCTCTGTATCCATCTTAACCGCAAGTGTTTTCTGCTCGAAAAGCACGCCAGAGAGTCCGGCTCGGAGTGTTCATAGAGCAACCTCTGCATCGAAATCGTTCATATCTTAGATTTGTTTTAGGACGTGGTGAGACAACTGCGTCATCACCGGGCAACATTGCCGATATCCGATGGACTTCCATTTTCAGTGTTTGGTCCGTCGGCCTAAGAAACGTTATTTTGTTAAGGGCAATGATTGAAGAACTTATCATATTGTCGCAACTCATGAGCGCTAACGAACCAAATAGTGCAAGGTAAGTTTACTGCCAGAAAATGCTGTATGAAAGATGCATAGGTTGTGGTATAGTTAGCACAAAAAGGGACTAAGCCAGGCAACAGTTCTGGAACCTTCGACGTTCCTGTCGTCCGTGAGTGGTTTTTCAGTCTTTTGATTCAAGACCGATGGTCAGTGCTTGCCTTTGCAATATTCTGTCTCAATTCGTGTATCCTGATTTTGATGACTCCGTACTCAAGTGCAGAAAGCGATTCCCCGCAACTTTTGACAAGAAAACGGTGCCACTGGTAGAGTCCTGGATGTTTTACCCCTTATGAGTGCTCCACCGTAATCGCTGAATGCTTTGACTAGGAGGTCAGCTGGTTCAGCTCAGGGGTTTTTCGATTCCACATCAGCTTACAGAATACTAAATCAATTATTCCTAGTGGACTGTTTCAGTGAAACCACATAAGCAATCCTTTCTTCTACCCAGGCTGACATTACTCCAGGATCCAGCTAAGGACGCGCCCTGAACCAGACGTTCATGTTTAGGAGTTGAACTGCATTTGTCCAGTCCTATTGGACCGACACCGGAGGTCCTTTCGTCACTCCAAACATGTGCTTGCGTAGCGTTTATTAGATTAATTTATTTGTAAGAGTGTAATAGCGTCAGTTGTAGCGAAAGGTTCTCTGAGGACAGTACAAATGACTGTCTAAGCATGTCGGAAAAGTTCTCTTAGTGACGCAAGACTTCCCCGTCTGGGGTCTTTTGGGGGTGGGGGACCTCATTATTTTGTAATAATGTGGGCGACGACGGCACTTTTGAGCGAACACTTTTTATGCCTGCGATAGTATACGCGCCTTGAAAGATTATGGTCATGCCCCACCAAATCGGTCTTGCTGATACTCGTAAACGCGCCATCTGACAAAGTCCACGTCTCCAGTGACTTGTGTGCACTGTTGCTCGTCTGCTATTTGTGGGATTTTGACTGCTATCCGGACATTTTGTCGGCAGTGGGCTGTTGGGTCATATTTGCCAGTACGCAAGTTCCACACCCTTGGCTCGGTGCTTAGGTAGCACAGCAGACTACAGTAGGCATTTATTGATACCTACCATCTGCAGGCCCGGACGCGTGTTTCGCCGGTTTTACGCCGCTACACGACAGCTGCCCCCCCCCCAGCGTTTCCATGTGTTTCCTGGTATACAAGCACTTACTCTTTTCACTGGTTGTCCACTAATTTATGAGGTAATTGGAAAGTTTAAAGACAAGTGGAGTACTGACTGTTGCTTGAGCATCGAAAAAACTTTCGAACCCGTTTTGCCAATGGCACATTTGCGCCCAGTCGGGCAGCTTAAATAGACTCACCTTACCGACCATTCAGTTGGCAATGGAGACGCAAACAAGAAATTTTCCCTGGTTTCTCGACGTCCTTGCTTGCATCATTTAAATGTCACAGAGAGATTAAGTCCGACTGGTGAAAATCATCCCCATGTGACTGAGTACTTTCGATTGGACTTCACCGTCTGAACCTACAGTACCTGTGCTAACTCATGAAATGTCACGAATTAACACAGGTTAACGACTTTAACGCAGAATCGGTAAACACTACGGCTCCCAAAGTCTGATAGCGGAAAATAAACGATGTGTCAAAGAAATAAAGCAAAGTTTGGTTAAGAAAATATTATTTACTGAGATAAAAATAAGTAATTTTCGACAAAAGTCACATTTTCGAGAAACGCCTATATTGCAACCAAGTTAATAAAGGCTACGTATGAGGGCGTATAAAGGAGGAGGGCGCATAAAAGGTCAGAAATAAGTAAGGACAGAAACAGATACAAAAAATTAATACTTTGTTGATTGTCCATTGGAATTAATAACGGCAGAAAGTCTGTCAGACATAGACATGACGAGGTTATCTATGGTGGATTGTAAAATGTAATTATTGAGTATGAAATCCAATTTTTCCTGCATTGAAAGAGTCTTCTTAGCTTTGTTCCAATTTCTTTTGACTATTCCAAAAAGATTTTCGATAAGATTCAAATCGGGACTGTTGGCCGGGATGAAAATGGATTGGAGGCCAATTGCGGAGAGGGTGGTTGTTGTCTAAAATGTTAGATTATATTTGCAAACGGCATCAAATTCGTACCTCTTTGGAGCGGTGGACAGGTGCATTGTCGGGCAAAATTACAATATCCATTCGGCGTCGATTTATGCCGTTGTAGCCGAAAGCATCCTTGACAATTGCCTTAAACACCTTGCTGTTGATGGTGTCGGATGTTGACCGCCAGACAGGCCGCTCACCGAATTTAATCGCCATCCAAACCATCATCCACCGACAGTTCTTGAATGTTGCCGTCGGTGTAGTGTGTTCTCTTGGAAAGTTCTTTCCACATATGACGGTTTGGAGCGATTTCGTAGGCTTGTCTAAAAATAGAACCTCATCGCAGAAGAAAATGCTCTTCCAAAATGAAGATCTGTAATCAATATAATTCTTAGCAAATAAAAGCCGTTATCGAATTAGTTTTCTACTTAAATATGGCTTAATCATGGCCTTCCGCCGCTGCAGTTCAAATTCCTTCATCCTTTTCCTAATGATGTTCACAGAAAAGATCGGCAGATGTTCCCGCTGAATGGTCTCAATGGGCATGTAATGAAACTTTTTTAATGTACGACGAATAAAATCGTCGTCTTGCTTACTTGTGGACCGTTTGGGTCCCCCTATCTTATTTCTAGGAACAGTTTTATCATTAATAATGCGCCACAGAGTGACCTTGCTAATATTGAAAATACTAGCTAACGACTCACGCGGGATTCCCTCCGTCGCTAATTTTCGAATGCGCTGGAAGTCAACTTGGGATAAGTATTGTTTAGACATAGGTATCGTTTGGCGTGGTAGAGAAAAGTGACGGCATGTCGCGCGAACTCAATATATATTCGTTTACGACACGCATTTTCAGTCTGGTAAAACAATCACACTGATAAACTTTTATTTCGGTATTTTGAAACATAAAACTTTACGAATTTGTAAAATAGAATTTTTAGATAAAGAATCGCACGTTATTTCCTGAACAAAATAAGAAATAATTTATCTGCATTTCCCTGATTTTCTTGATATTGAAATTTAATTTTTTCTTTTTGTTCGAAAGTTTATTGAAAAATTTCGTCCTTTTATTAATCTTCTTAAACAGATTAATAAGGTTACACAAAGAATTTCCATCCGAAAGCTTTAATAGCGTAGGAAACTGCTTGAATATCAGGAATCCTCCGATTTCGCCTAAATCCGGCCCGTTTTCTATTTAATATACAGATCCGTATCAAACTTTCCTTCAGAAAACGGACTTTTTGTCCTTATTTCAACTAAATAAACACAAATAACGACACCAAAAATACGCTACATTTTCCACTATAATTTTGACCTCGGCATTTCATGAGTTAACACAGGTACTGTATGGTTCAGTCGTCTAGCACTCGATTCCACTACCTTTAACTCGAGTTCTAATCCTGAGCCGTTCTTGTCTGCTGTTAGGGCCTAGCAAATTTCGAGTGCTTAATTGATCAGAAGTGTTCATTTTTCCCTGCTTCTGTTTGGTAGATTCTTGTTAATGTCTCTCGAGCTGCTGATCGGCCAGTTAATGATCAGTAGCCTTTGTCCTACGCCCAGTTGATGACATTGGTTGTCCCCTCGCCCAACACCTGTTTGACGTTCGTACTTCCAGGAAGGAGTCTTCCTAAACTGCGTCATTACGATCAACTTTATGCCTTTTGCTCAATGCTACAGAATCCTTGAATTCTTCTCAAATACTTCTGACCTAATATTATGCACCCTCTGCCTCCATCGCCGTTTGATTGCAGTATGACAGAGGGCGCCCAACAGGCCCTACGCCGAACAATGGAGATCTTCTCACGGACCACTCGTTTTGCTCTCGCCTGCAATGACTCATCCAAGATAATTGAACCCATCCAGTCGCGTTGTGCTGTATTACGGTACGCCAAATTGACGCCGGTCCAGCTGATGGCTCGTCTTCTGCAGGTGGCAAAAGCCGAGGGCGTCCAGTACACCGACGAGGGCCTGGAAGCCGTTGTTTTTACTGCGGAGGGTGACATGCGCCAAGTAGGTCTCAACCTCTACCCCGCTCCTCCCTTGTCGTGGGGGGCAGGCTGTGCATATGACACGCGTAGACGGGTCTTTTGAGTTTGTCAGCCACTACATCTCAGCCAACCTCCGACCATCTTGACATTGTCTTGCCATCGAGCCCGGTGGGTGATGTACAGTGAGTGACCGATCTCATGAAGTGTTAGCCGAAATGCGTTTCCGATTAGGAAGGATTACTTAGGTAGGGTTCTAATACATATTATCTTGCGACATAATTCTATAATATTTTGGGCTCTCCAGAATATCGGCATTCGAACGCACGTTTTTTCGACCTCCTGTAGCAATCTTACTTGGTAAAAAATGACTACTCAAGTAGCATGCAGCCTTCGTATTGATTTTCGATGGTCTCATAAATTCAAATATATTTTATAAAAAACATGGACAAGAATATGTTTTCCTTCACTCGTTTGATAGAGAATTACGTCGTCTTCATATTTTATATTCGAAGAAGGATTATAATTAGGTTTTAAAGCAGTTTATAATTATGAGATTTTTTTAAGACCGCGTAATGTCCATTCATGCAACATCGTATCTCTGCGTTCACCACTGCTCCTCATGAAATGTACAACATAGTTCGCATCCATCGCAAAATTTTATGGACGCTACATGGTATCTTTTTAATGGCATAGAAGAATATACGATTTTCCTTACGCGGGACGCATGCACCTTGCAGACTGAAATCACTAAGCGCTAATGCAACGGCTAATCAGGCTCCAGATTATTTGGGAATTAGAAAACTTTTTTAAAACCCAATTATACTCATTCTTTAAATATAAAATGTGAAGACGACATAATTCTCTATCAAACAAGTGAAAGAAAGCATATTTTGTTCATGTTTTTTTATAAAATATATTTGAATTTATATGACCATCGAAAATCAATATGACGAATGCATGCTACTTAAGTAGTCGCTTTTTAGCGAGTGCGGTTTCTACAGGAGGCTGAAAAGAAGTGTATCCAAAAGCAGACATCCTGGCGAGTCCGAAATACTATAGGATTATGCCGCAAGATAATATGTATTACAACTCCACCTAACTAATCCTTCCTGATCGGAAACGTATTTCAAAATTTCGGCTAAAATTTCGTGAGATCGGTCACTCACTGTAGGAGAGAGTACGGTAGATGCCGTACAAGTATGCCTTACTATAAACTGGTTTGTGTGCAAGTCACCGGTGCCCCGCCCACGTCGTGAGCCACACGGTTGACGTTGCTCGTGACAGTTGAACTGTCAGGTCCTCACCTCCATCCCATCCTCCCCTTTCCTCAGCCACAGGTCACGGCGACCGTCTTCCACCACTGTCCAACTGCATGAACGCGTAGCGATTATTATCTTTAGTTGGGTTCCAAGACCAGAAAAGTGTGTTTCCATCTGTCCCTCACAAGGATAGTCATGTAAAGGTGAAACAGTGTTGAGTCCACAGAATTCAAAAGTTTCAAGACGGTGTTTCATCGCTGACTTGAAGACACAGCCAAGCCATCAAAAGTGTTAACAGTCTAATTTCTGTTACAGGCGCTGAACAATTTGCAATCAACTTACCAGGGTTTCGGGATGGTTACAAGTGAGAACGTGTTCAAGGTCAGTTTCCAAACAAACCCCGATTTGCAGAATTCCCTTCTAAAACGTACTTTTACAGGCGTGCCTGCCTTAAAGCCTGCTTAAAAATTTCAACACGTAGGAAGTTTTCCTGGAATTTTTTTCCTTTAGTTCATACGTCCATCAGCCGCCACTGGCGCTGGTTTTGCCGACTTCCGTGTTTACGGTACTGTGGATTAATGTAGTTCCGTTCTTCACGCAGTGCGTGATATTGGGAAAACGACAAAATCACCTGACCGTGTACGCGTTGCCTGCACATGGTAGACACGTCTTCGACGTTGTCTTGTCATTGGCAGCCACCACCGTGCGTCCCTCAAACCTGATTGGTCGTTGTCTGGGAGAAGTTGCCCGACTCTTCCAGTCAATACTTTGTGAGCCATTTGGATGAAACTCTAGCCAACCTAAACGGGACGCTATAAATACACCTCAGGATTTCAGCTTTCGAAAGAACTTATTTTCGGCTGCATGCAAGATCTATACTCTGCAAAAAACGATTCCCTAAGTAGTATGCAATTTTCTCATTGATTTTCGATGTCCTTGAAAATTCAATTATAATTCATGGAAAACATGCATAAAAATATTCATTCTTTTATTTATTCGGTAGAAACTCACGTCTTCTTCCAATTTAATACTCAAAAGAAGAGTATAATGCGGTTTTAAAAAACTTTTCTAATTCCCGAATAATTTTGAACCCGACCTCCTGTTACACTTGCATTCAGGGTTTCAAAACTACAAGCTGTATATTTTCCGTGTACGGAAAACCGTGCATTTCTCAACGGGGTTAAGCGGAGACTATATGAGGTTCATAAAATTAAGCAGTGGATTTGAGCAATATTGTTAACTTTACAAGCCAGATTCGTAAATGCAGATACATGACGTTTCATGAACGGCCATTTAACGGTATTGAAAAATCTCACAATTAGAAACTTTTTTAAAACCGAATCATACTCTTCTTTTGAGTATGAAATTAAAAGAAGACGCAATTATCTACTGAATAAGTAAAAGCATGAATATTTTTATGCATGCTTTCCATGAAATATAATTGGACTTTTAGTGGCATCGAAAACAAATGAGAAAATTGCATGCTACTTAAGTAGTCATTTTTTGCAGAGTATAGATCTTGCATGCAGCCGAAAATAAGTTCTTTCGAAAGCCGACACCCTGAGGTAACTGGATCATTACAGATTTATGCTGAATCATGATTAGTTTTACAACACTATTTAATTGATCTTTTCGAAACGAGAAGGCATTTCGAAATTTTGGTTGACATTTCGTGAGTTAGCACATCTACTGTACCATTCTGACAGGGTCACGTTTCGCTCTCACTGAAGGTTGCTCTGTTAGGCGTTTTGAGTGAACGAAGCCACGTTTTATTGTACGACCAAATGTCACTTACGAATTTTCAGACTGACTTTAGTCGGCATCTTCTATTGCCGTACTAATTTATTTCGGGGAGGCATCTGACAAGTTTTTGCAGTTTTTTTTAGTATAACTCTGGGAGTCGTTGCACAAGTTTGGCGTGCATTTAGCACTTATTGTTGACAAGGGCGTGGAGGGTTGGTAAGCGTTCGCCTAGGACTGCTTAACCCATCTGCTGACGGCTGGTGGTGAGCCCCGTTTCAACTTTGCTACGCCGTTGATACCAAAGTACTGTGTAATGTTTGACCTGGTCTGTTGGTCTTTTTCTAGGTCTGTGATGAACCCCATCCTCTGTTGGTTCAGCAAATGGTTGACCACTGTCTCCAGAACGATCTCAGTGCAGCCAACAAGGTCCTTCAACACCTGTGGAATCTGGGATATTCAGCCGAGGACATCTTCTCTATGCTCTTCCGCATAGTTAAGAACCACCAGATGGACGAATATCTGAAGCTCGAATACATCAAAGTGAGTGGTTCGCATAATGCTTCAGAGGTCGCGACTCCTCTATTCGGCAACCGCACGTTTTATCTTGCAGTAGTCGCCTTCAAGAACCCAAAATGATTGGTCTTTCCCTCAAAATGACCTAACAGTGGTTTCGGTCCATTTTTGACTCACTTGCTGGTACACTGAGTTAGTTAACTTTCGAAATTTTTTTACTTTGATTCCTATTAAGACCGCATCTGTGTTTGTAATTAATGCGCAGCTGTGCACTTCCAAACCCTCTCTTGAGTGAGGCAGACGACATAATAGCATAAAAGTGGACACTGAACACCTCCGTCTCGTGTCTCGCTCGAATGTCAGGACTGACTGACCCCTGAGCCTAACTGCCTATATCCTTGGTAGGCGTAGGAATAAATTCCTGTTCGAATTCACGTGCTGCGATAACTCCGCTCGCTGTGCTATTCCACAGCCCGCCTAATTGCATCCATGGCCGCTGACCTGCAGGTCCTATTTCGCTCCCAGCTGTGTGGACATGCGTAATAGTGCGTTTCCCTCGTCGAACGTCCGTTTTTATATTCGCTCAACGTCGTCTCCAACTTTTTTGTCGCGCGGAATGCGGCAGCTAATAGCAAACTGCTCGCCTGTATTTAGTCGGTTTTTGATGCTAACTCATTCCCTGTGCATATTGGGTACCGATCGGTGTGCGACGTCGATCTTTAAGTCACAGGCGCTCCGGCTGTCACCTCGAGCCACTTGCGGCTTCACAACCCATGGGTGGCCGTTGGGTCTCCTTCAACTTTGGTCCCTGAATGTTGCGGTGCGTACGTATTGCTCTGTGTAGACCCCTCATTCCGTCTCTTCTATGCCCTGCTGGGTTTTTCTTATCGTTAAAGCCAAGAAGCGACCTTGGGTTTCTAGTATCCTCGTATCCTCATGGTCACCGACACGTTTCCTAAGCTGCGCCCGCGCAGTGGGCCCCAGAAGAAACGGGCGGCCCTGTTGTCAGGCCTGAGCGGAGACAAAACACATGAGACACAGACTTTCTTTGTGATCTCACCGCCAATCAGTTCTACTGGATCTCACCACTGCTTCACGATGGAAGATGGAAAGCGGGTCCTCTCCAATGCAACAACATCGGTAGGCAGAGCATTCCTCGCCGCAACTACTCTTTTGTTGAAAATGTACTCGGCCTAATGGTTGTCCCTTGTCGAGATTTGAGGAGATAAAGCTGAGTGGATGGCCTGTACCCTTGGGCAGAGAAGTACTGTGTTGACCCCCCACAACGGGTAATACAAGGGGGTGTGATCGCACGCCCAGGTGCAGGTCCGCGCCGCGCCGGCCACCTGCATCTGATCCCGTTTTTGTCTCTTCCTGACATGGGGCCCGCGGTACTGACAGAGGGGAGAGTGCGGTGGGTGCAGCGCAAGTCCACTATCACTGTAAACTGGCCGACGCGCAAGTCACTGTCCCTGCACCCACTCCGCTGTGGATACACCGACGTCCTTCCGGCTGTCATGTGGTCTGCATAGGCCTGTAGGGGTGTGGCCGTGTGCGGGGTGAACGAATAACCAAGCGTGAAACCGATAGTGGTAGTTACGGGTCGTTTAGCGATGGGGCGAACACGGAGGTGGGTTGTACTCGCGACGCGACCTCTCCATCGTCACTAAGATTCACGTGTACCGTGCATCTGCCCGGTCTGTCCTTCTTTATGGTTGTGAATGCTGGACGTGCGCGTAGAGGACGAGCAAAAACTGGAGGTATTGGACCGCCACTGCTTGAGGACCATACTTCGAGTGAAGTACACTGACCTCGTCGCAAATGAGACAGTCCGCGCTCGCTGCGACAACATCGCATGGATATCCCAGGCCATTCAAGAAAGGCGGCTGAGGTGGTTTGGGCATTTTCTTCGTCGTCCACCCCAGGAGCACAGTGTTACCGCCTCCGGTCCGGCACCACTACCACATTGTAGGCGTTCAAGAGGGGGTCAACTCAGAACCTGGCTCGATACAGTTTGCGAAGACATGGAGAGGGTTCTTGGACCTCCGACACTCGGTCTCCGCCGTTGGCGAAGAGAATAAGTTGAACTGCCCAGCTCTGCTATCGCGGATCGTCACGCGTGGAGAGGTACAGTTTTTGACATCACTGAGGCCGGCTAGATCAGACAGGATCGCAATCGTACCTGGTAGAAGTAGTATAAGATAACAGTTCACTTTATTACGGGCACCGTTCACCCTCTGACTTTTACCTTGATATATAACTCTTATTGCACAGCTTTAAAGAGGGAGGTGTGCTCTTTCATTGGCTATTATCCTGTTCGTCATTTATCAGCTTTTTATTTATCCTTGTTATTGGTCTTGATTTTATTATCGTATCTTCCTTCCAGGAAGTCGGTCTGATTCATCTGAGGATTGCTGAGGGGCTCGGAACACTACTGCAGTTGGCTGGTCTCCTGGCACGTCTTTGCAAGATTATTGCAAAACCTGAAAAATAAAGATTTTATATCTCGCGTACGTTTTGATTGCCTAGAAAGCAGCCAATTGGATTCTGGCTAGATTTTTTAAGAGAAGAGAGAAGGCACCTGCATGGTCGTGAATGCGGTTTGTGTTGTTAGCGTCGATACTACGCTCTCGGCTTGCCGCACCTGACTCCTAACGTCCATCGGAAGTCCAGTAAACCACTTCGGGGACTCGGCTGAGCGGGTCACCTGTCAGCTACGCCAGCCGCTTATTTGCGCCAAATGTTCAAGCAGTTTCAGTTTATTGAGGGGAATATAGGCGAGCGCCTTTGAACTCCCTACTGGTTACAAGTCGTCGGAGAAAAACATTGATAATTGGGAAGGTGAAAAAGGGATTTTGTACATACTCGCGGACAGCTGACAGCCAGTCGAAAAGAGTAATCATTAACGCCTACTTATTAATTACAAGTGGTATACACACGCATAAGTTGGTGCCGGGTTATGTGATTGAATTTGAGGCTGGTATTTGGGAAACCTGATGCGCGTCAAGTCCACACTTTAAGGAATTCACACAGGAGGAAATTACAACATCGGTAGGCAGGGCATTCCACGCCGCAACCACTCTGTTGTTGAAAATGTACTCGGCCTAATGGTTGTCCCTAGTCGGAATTTGAGGAGATAAAGCTGAGTGGATGGCCTGTACCCTTGGGCAGAGAAGTACTGTACTGGCCCCCCACAACGGGTCATACAAGGGGGGTGTGATCACACGCCCAAGTGCAGGTCCGCGCCGCGCCAGCCACCTGCACCTGATCCCGTTTTTGGTCTCATCTTGACATGGGGCCCGCGGTAGTGACGGAGGGGAGAGTGCGGTGGATGCAGCGCAAGTCCACTATCACTATAAACTGGCCGACGCGCACGTCGCTGCCGCTGTGGAGACACCGACGTCCTTCCGGCTGTCATGTGGTCCGCATAGGCCTGTAGAGGTGTGGCCATGCGCGGGGTGGACAAATAATCAAGCGGGAAACCGATAGTGGTAGTTAGGTGTCGTTTAGCGATAGGGCGGACACTGAGATGGGTTGTACTCGCGACCGACACTTGAGAGCAGCAGTTTCGAGCGCATTAATAACTCGGTCTTTGCCCACAGCCCCAGGTTAGTTTCAAACCTCTCGTCCGTTAGCAAATCATGTTAGAACAATCAAAATACCAAATAAAAATTTAAATTAATCGGAGAAATTATCTTGCCGGACCAGATTAGCAGCTAGAAGCCCAACACTAGGCACCACCTGGCTTATGGGTCAGTCCACGTAATGGGGAAGTCTGACTGCGATGATGGCGAACACCGCTTAAAGGGCGTTCGGAGACATTCCAAAAGTAGAAGCGCGAGGGGCTGTCCACTTATGCTTGATACGGCTGCGATCATGCCTGATCTAGCCGGTCTCAATCATGTCCCGAGCTGTGCCTCTCCACGCGTGACGATCCGCGGCAGCAGATCTGGACAGCTCAACCCATTC
>CACRXP010000117.1:703856-725392 GCA_902702965.1 Spirometra erinaceieuropaei
TCTCAGCCGTCTTTTTTGGATGATTTGTCCAGATGTTAATTGAAGTTAATTGTCCTTTGCTGAAACCGGCCGCGAAGTGCGTCAGTGGGTCATGACTAAAAATGGAGTCAAAATCTGGACTAGATGGCTGGACCTTGTGAAATCCAAGACAACAGAATGTTGGCCACCTTGATAGAGGTTGCCGCATTATAGAAATTTCGGAACAATGTACCGCGGTAAGAACAGTGCTGAAAGTTGGTGATTAGAAAGTGTTTCAAAAGTGTCCTAGAATTTTGGTGCACATGGCATAAAACTAGTGGGTCATGACTTGTATCTTGCCACTCCGGATGTTTCACCATGTTCCAGGTAATAATGCCCCTTTTGCGAAGTAGTCCTGGTTCCCTTGAATGCGTTGGATTTTGGAGCACCTGTTGTGAAATGTGGTCAAAAGTGACCACCACAGTAACAGATCCTCCGATCAACGCTGAACACCCGTTACAAATTCTGATGTGTGTCACCGTGACTTCGGTCTAGGTGGGTGTTCTGACATTAAATGTCCGTCCGGCTACTGCGTTGCCTGGTAGTAATAGGGCCACTAAGTGCAAAAAGTGCATGCTTTATTTAACATACAGGTGAAGAACGTTTGCAAAATCGTAAAGCAGTGCAGATGAGGGGTCCATGTGGGAGGGAGTAAACGTAATTTTCTAAAACAGTCAAAATTTTCTGCGAGATATTCTCCACCACGCAAGGACTCACTGGTAGCCCGGCTGACCAATTAAATTGGGTCTTCCTATCCTGGCGCAGTCAGCATACCCAAAACCGGGAAAATGTGGTTTTCAGTAGATTTCAATAATTAGGGACATCGGGTGTGCCATTGCTTAAAATAATGACACTATGCAGAAGACTAATTGACGAGCATGCGTATGCTTCCGATAACTTGTTATTATCGACAAAAACAGGGGCGATTGATCAATAATAACTTTCTGCCTATATCATGCGCCGCTGTGCGGCTGCTGGTTGGGCTTGAGAGAGAGAGCCCATAAGGCACAACGGGACGAGTGAGTTCCGTAAAAAACGATTAATGAGCGCCCGTTTACCATTTCGAGAAATTCTTCGTACGCCCGTACCGCCAGCCAATCAGGGGGGAACAGCGCTGATTGACCTGGAGCACTCGCGAGGCTAGTGACAAGCCTCGCGCGGCCCAAAAGCGTATCGACGAGGAGTGTCGGGCGGACAGGAAGGCAGAGTGTCAAATGCGGAGGGCGAGGAAACGCGAACTGCCGCAGGCTGCCCGATGACGAAAGATATGCCAAAAATGACTGTTTTCCCGATCACAAGCTAGAGGATAGGGGCCCATGACTCAACGGTGGCACAGTGGACCACTAAACGTTCAGTGATTAGTGGACCCGGATTCGAGCGCTAGGTCACCCACATTGGGGTTGGATATGGCTGGTTGTCGACAGCTACTACGCCGGAAATGGCCATATCAATCTTCCCTCTCTTCATACGTTGCTGCTTCCTCCTCACTAAGTGGTCGCCGGTCGGACCTCCGTATTCAAGTTGGTCTTGTCGCAGCAGCTTCAGCTATTGGGAGACCCTAGCCACTATGCCCATCAGGCCCAGTTCCGAACAGGAAAAAGAGAAATGGGACGCCAGTTAAGAGTATGCTGTATTCTGTGCAGAACTATTAGAATGGAGGAGTTTGTAGGAATTGGCAGGCGGACGAGGGCGTGCCTGATGTCGCGGGAACGGCGTCCGCGAGTGTCAGGCAGTGGGCCAGTCGTCCAGCGCCTTCGGCGAGGTTATGTCAGAGGCAGCCTCGAAGATGATTGGCCAGGTTAGGCAGCCGCCATCGGCCGAGAACCATACTGCAATTGGTGCTCACGTAGTAGCGGAAGGCTCGGCGTTGCAACCTGCGCCCGGAGTTGGACCACCACTAATTCCGAGGGTACATTTTCCCCTGTCCTGACTCCAACTATAGTCATAACTCCAATCCTCCTAACCCCAGCACTAACCCCAATCACCTTGAAGGTCCTAACTCTAATCCTCCTGAATTTGAGCGCTGCCACTGGTAATAAGGGGGGGGGGTCTCTATTTCCGTGCCCCACCTGGTCACCTGTAAGGGGCCCAAATCAGAGTTGCAGGGTAAAACGAAACGTCTTTATTCTTTCTACGATCAAGGCAGACAAATTGACCATCCTAGTCTTGATCGAAGTTGACATTCAGGGAGCCCCGCCTTAACTGGTAGATTTAGTACTTTCATATACAGGGGTAATCTCTGACGTGCTCTTCGTCTGCGTTGGTATATTATGTGTTGAGATTAACACGAAAGTCAGACATTACAATTCCATCTTCCCGACCTTCTTGTTCAAATGGCTTGTTAACCTTCTCTCAGACTAGCCTTGACCACAACAGAATCAAGCATACCGCAAGACTGATGCCTAGCTGGCGACTAAACGGTACTTATGAAGTGAAGTTCTACTTATACGTTATCAGTGGCCGGTTGGAGCGGAAGAATAATTTCTGTCGTGAATGGAAGAGAATATGCGCATCCCAGGTTCTTGTTTAAAAGAAGGCGAAGGCACGATCACTGGGACAGTCCCAGTGATCGTGCCTTCGCCTTCTTTTAAATTTCTGTCGTGTTTGACTATGATCCGCAAACCTCCAGATCCAGTTGGAGTAAATAGGAGAATCTGAACTTGCGTCAGCAGATTTGAAGTCAAGCGCAAATTTTGAAGGAAAATTGAAGGAAACGCCTCTGGGGATCCCTCTGCAAACCCAGCTAGCACAGACGTTCCCACGTTTGTGCATTCAATAAACGCAGGCTGTAGGTCCTGACAAAGGAGTGTGAATTTTTAAATCCCAACATCTCCCATAACATCAGCCGTTTTTCTCGTAATAACTGACAGATCAAAAGTTGGCATTAAATTGGCCTCAGGAGCACTTCTTGAACCACAGCCACTTCAATGACTTCAAAACTATTTGCTATTTCCGCCTGGATTACTTGCCTGAAAGTTTTTCGCCAGCACTATTTGCGCAAACGCAAATACTGACCTGCGCAAGGTTTTTCGACATTTTTACATCAAACGTGGCTGTCAGAGAGCAATTTTCCACTACGTATATTAATCAGTCATAAAAGCAATGCCGTCCCTTATACTTGACACGTTTGAGGCATCGTGTAAAAGTTATGAATCTCAATTTCACCAGAGTGGTGTGTTGTCAAAGCTACAATTATACAGTTGGTTTACAACATTCAAGTTCATAGTATATTCGAAATTTGCTCGAAAAATTTTCTGCGCGAATGCAGGCTATTAATCTGTACTTGCTCCTCACCAGAATGTACTTACAGGTTTAAGCGCAGAGATAATGGAGCCTGGAACACTGTTGTGAAATTCTCTTCGGTTTCTTGTGACATCGACTTTTTCAAAATGTAGACAGACGACAGCAGGTTGTGTGTAAGCGACTTTAGGGTTAGGGCATTTAACACTACGTTTCGAATTTCTTGTTTGACTATTAACCAAAGAAACTGATGCGCTAGAGAGACTCAAAGAGATTTCACTTGTGTGAGAGGTACTTTCATCCTTTTCTCCCTGACAGAAGTCGAAATTTCAATTCTAATTCGGTGCCTTATAATCTTTTCTCCAACGCCCACAGATCATTATCAATTTGAGTTTGCCTGCCTACCCCTCATGTTATAAGTAGTTATTTATGATTGATTTATCCCCATCTGGCACAAATTTTCCTACGAGAAGAAACGCCGGAAATTATGGTTAAAACTACATTTCCGGTCATTATGTCCTTGTCAATGACTTCACGGCGTGCACTGGAAGCTGAATTTTGTTGTCTCTGTTCTGCTGAAGCAACATTGTCTCCCAAACCGCAGTCAAAGTGGTCGATCTGAGCGATCGCTTTGTTCATCACCCCTAACTGTAAGAGGATCGTCAAACTCTTGATTTTAACACTTATATTCTGAGAGGAATCTTAATATCTCGCCTGCCCAAAAGAATGTAGTTTCCCCGGAACAGAAGTCCAAAGTGTTCGTTATGTAACAGCCAATACGTGGGGTTCAACTCATGCTCCAATCGGGCAGTTTCCAAGGCAAATGCAGGACGTTACCGCTCAACGGTTACCAATTCCGCCAGAACTAGTGGTATGTCCACTGTATGCTCCTATCAAGGTCACGCCATTTCGTTGGTTGTGATATCTGTCCAACCTATGGCGCATATGGTTGTGCAGGCGAAGTTGAGGCATGAGTTGATTTAGGGATGGCAGGCCGTGTAAGGAAGGAATGGGCGGGGACGATGTGGATGTACGTCTTAAGGCGACAAGAGATCTTATAGAACAAAGACCACTTAGGTTATATGTCCGGGGGCAGGCGGAATTTTAATCAAGAGCAGACAAAGAGCCATCTAGGCCTCACAAAAGACAGTCCTCTGTGGTTCGTATGATTTTGTGTAAACGCGTACTGTATCGAATAAGGAGACACGATCGCTGGGACAAGAGCTTTATTCGCCCAACGTCTCGAATTCCTGCTCGAATTAACCATCAACGACAATAGCAGGTACGGGTGCAGATACGAGCAAAGTATTTTTGACATTGGTGTAGGTCGTATCAGTGTCGAAGTACACCAGCACACTTGTTCGCATATGTTTATTTTTTGCTTGTCTGTTGACGCATCTATAGTGGCGCTACGTAGCTTCCATGCATGAGGACCTTCAAAGATAATGGTATGGTTTGAGAATTTCATGTAACAGGGTAGTTTGTTGATAATGATTTGTCTGATTTGGAGTCCATTCGCGGTTCCCAGGTGAATTTGGACGCTGCGATGTGGTCGAAATCCGTATTAGGTCAGTATAGGTTAGTAATGCCTTTGAAAACATTATTGAAAACCGTACATGCAATATCTTACTTTAAATAAACATGGTACTAAAATGTTGCCAGTAACATCCCCACTTAACAGAACATTTTCGTTTGCAAATGCTGGACCGAAACTCGAGAACATTCAGTTGTAGATGATATCGGTAAAATTAAATGAAAATCATCCGCATTAGCAATAGGTGTATGCAAGTCGTTGGTTTGGCATAACAGAGTTTTTCTAACCAGACATGTCGTATTATCCAAGCAAATATACGTGTAGTCTTTGCTTGACTGTCTCTGTGTAATCGGCCACTATCACGTCGATGGAAAGCCCGTTCCAGGCACCGACGACTCGCTGTGAAAAAGAGTATCTGCGTACGTCCAGACGGCATCGGGATCCTTTAAGTTTTAGAGATTTCCCACGCAGTTTTGTTGTTGTGGCCAGGGTGAAAAAATCGTCGAGTTTTAGGGCACAGTCCCAGTTCCCCAATAGCCGATACGCCTGTATGAGATCTCCTCGAATCTGCCTGTACTCAAGAGGAAATAGGTTAAGGAGGAGGGGCCTCGAAGTTCTGCCTGCCGCCTGAGGCAGTTCTTTATAAAACTGATCGAATATCCGTTAGATCGAAATAACCGATACAGATACGCTAGTGCTTTCTTCAGGAGCTCGTCATTGCTGCAATATCAGGCCTTCCATTATTGAAGGAGTGAGTTCAGCCATATATACGTATATTGTGGAGGGGGTGCCCACCGATCGCGCTACGACACTCACTCCTCCCGTTGTACCTTGGGGCATTCTCTCAAGCCCTGCCATCATCCGCCCAACGGCGCGTACTACAGGCAAAAAAGCATTACTGACCAACGCCGGTGGGCGCCGCACTTCTCGTATACAATGCGTGACCTATCTCATAAAAATGTTGGCTAAAATTCTGAAATGCGTTTTCGATTACGAAGGATTACTTGGTCGCGGTTGTGATACTGATTATCTCAAGGCAAAATCTTATAACATTTGAGACTTGGCAGGATGTCGGCTTTAAAATTAACGTTTTTTCAATCTCCTGTAGAAAGCGTGCTCGGTAAAAATGACAACTTAAGTAGCATGCATTTTTCCAATTGATTTTCGATGGTCTTGGAAATTCAAATATATTTTATAGAAACCACAAACAAAAATATGCTTTCTTTTAGTCAATTAATAGAAAATCACGTCTTCTTTATATTTAATACTTAGGAAAGGAGTATAATTAGGTTTTAAAAAAGTTTTCTAATTACCGAAAAAATTGGAGCCTGATCATTCGTTGCATTAGCGCTTAGTGATTACACTCTACAAGGAGCATGCGTTCCGCATGAAGAAAATCTCTTATTTTTCTATGTCATTAAAGAGATATCATACAGGGTCTATAAAATTTTGAAATGGATGCGGTTCATGTTGTACATTTCATGAGGAGCAGTTGTAAACGGCCAGGTATGATGTGAATGGACATATCGCGGTCTTAAAAAGTCTCATAATTAGAAACTTTTTCAAAACTTGATTATACTCCTTCCTTAAGTATAAAATATAAAGAAGACGTGATTCTCTATTGATTGACTAAAAGAAAGCATCCTTTTTGTTTGTGGTTTCTATAAAATATATTTAAATTTGCAAGACCATCGAAAATCAATGGGGAAAAACGCATGCTACTTCAGTAGTCATTTTTTACCGAGCACGCTTTCTACAGGAGATTGAAATGAAGTGCATTTAAAAGCTGACATCCTGCCGAGTCCAAAATTTTGTAAGAATATGCCTTAAGATAATCAGTATCACAACCGCGACCAAGTAATCCTTCCTAATCGAAAACGTATTTCAGAATTTCAGCCAACATTTCATAGTCACGAGCACGTGTAATCCAAAACATCCTTCTGCGCTATGTTCGTATTCGCAAAGCCCAAAGGGTCTCATATGCGACTAATCCAGTAAAAACAAACATTTTTAATTGTAGGGCTGTTCTGAAAACCAAAAGAATATTGAAGTATTTAATGTCGGCTTCCACATTCGGATTTTCTTTGAAATTTCTGTTGACAGACACATGAAAGTCTAAGGCATGGGAGGTTTGCGCTAAGAAGTGATATTTTACGGACTTTCGTAGTTCTTCTGTGATAAGGAGTTGGATGTAGGTAAGTAACCAGGTTCACGTTAACGCGAAAGCAATGTTGATAAAGCGAATGACATCGCAGTATTTATGCTCCCACATGTAACGCTGCCTTTGCCAACATTTTCGAGACTTTAGGACTTCTCATGACCACAAACGTTTTGCTACAGTGAAACATCCTTCCTTCAAGTGCAAATTTAAAAAAAGAGGTAATTCCTGGAGAATTTGTGCAATAAAGACTCTCTCAGGAGAACAATCGGGTGTCGTCTATCAGATCCCATGCCGCGAGTGCCCTCGTCACTACACAGGACAGACCGGACGACGGCTTAGCTCGCGAATAACGCTGCATAAACGGGCGTTCCAGAGAGGTCACTCTTTACAGCCTGTAGGAGGGCCACGAATTCAACTTCGCGAGCACGCGAATAATGGCGCCGGCCAGCCATAAGACAGGGTGATAACTGCTGGGGCCCTGTGTGTCTGACACCAACTCCATCAACAGACACGCTGACATTCCCTCCTGCTATCACGCGCTCCGTTCCCGCGGCCAAGAGGCGAGACCCAATTTTCAGTCAAGAGTGCACGCAGTCACGCCGCCGTGAGACGGCGTGGACTCAGCCTTATTGCGATTACCACCTCCTGCACTCCTATCCCCCTTCATTGTTTGACTAAAAACTGCTCATTTGACGCCACATTCTCACAGTCCCTGAAGATGGCCTCTAGTGCGAGAGCGAAAGCGTGCTGTACGCGTACTGTCCCAGTGATCGCGCGTTCATATTCTTTGCAAGAGACTCTTGATCTATAAAATCACATCGAGCTATCCGAAACCACTGGGCCAGCAGGTGTCAGCAACAGCAGAGGCGGTCGCCACCAGGTTGCGAAAAACAATTTTGTGTGCACAGTCTCCGCGCCTACAGTGGTCGAAGGTCGACTAATGCTGCAACTCTCCCCACGCCCTTCCGCTCTCACCCCACCCCTGACAGCTATAACCCCTCCCCCACATTTCAACACCCCGCCTGTGTTTTAAGGCGAACGTTGATCGATTCATCTTGTCACTGACGTGCTTTTACTGCTTACTCGTTCCCTTATAATTGTACTGGACCGACGAGAATTTATCGAACGCTACGTAGGCTCGCCACCTCGTCTTCTGATTACTGCTGTGGGAATTTTTGCAACAGATTTTGCGGGGACACCGAAAAACAAAGGAAATACACGCATCATCTAGGCTATCAGATATAAGAAAAGTTGAGTTTTGCTGTGCTGTAGCGTGCGTAGACGATGGCGTCACCTCGTCACCCAGTGTGACCAATCTCATATATTAGCTGACTTAGCTTAGACCTGCACCGGAACACAGACTGGGGAGGGAAGGTAAAGTCGATTCTGTAAGAGCGCTTTCCATAAAAATTTCATGTTTAAGTAATTTCGACCAATACGTTGCCGTAATTACATCTTAGTTCCGTTTTGAAAACAGTTTCTTTATGGCATCGGAGGACTGCAAATGAGTTGTTGCTCTTGAGAAGTAACTTGGTCGAATTGTCACGATATTTTGTACCAAGGGGATAAAGAGCCCTTTCAATCAAAATTCCATGCGTACGTAATTTCGGTTACTCGCTCGCCTTGATTTTATTTTATTTCCATTTTGAAAACCGTTACTTTATGACATTGGGGACTGCCAATTAACTGTTAGTTTTTTTTCGGAACAAGTTGATAGAATTGCCAAGGTCTCTTGTTCTAGGGCAGATGTTGATCGCTCTGCCTTTTAGTAAGTAGGTGTCCTCTGCTTTTCAGAGCCTACTACGCTTAACTAGTAGGTCTTAGTCGCGATTGGCGCACCGATGCCGCAGTTATACTCGAGCGCATTCCTGAACAATAGTCTTCATGATTTTCGTTTCGAATGTCGACAAACGACAGCCATTTTCTATGCAGTTCCGGAGTATTCTCAACAGAGTACGAACCGCCAGAGGAGTCAGAGTGGATTATTAAGTCGCCACCCATGTTAAATTTAAAAAGAAAGCACCCGAAAATCCAAAATGGACGTGTTTTTGGTTTAGGTCGCCAGTTTGTGGGTGGTTCTCGCAGATGGAACAACGTCCAGTTAGGTTATGTAAACTAAAAATTAGAAAAAGCGCGAATTGTCAAGGAGCTCAGAAAGGAACTTTAAACAATTATCTTAGCGAAGTGGAGGGTACTCACCGTTAGATCCAAAGCTCACGTAATGTGAGATGTACTTCTCTCCATGCGTCCCGTTAATTTTACAAATCACACTGTGGAGTGACCCCAACTTGCCCGCTCTATTTTTCACCGTAACTGATGCGTAAACCATTTCCAACTTGGGTACGTACACGACGCCACCTACGGGATTTTAATTAAATGTCATAGCGGACAATTGCAACATACCGCAGGGATCCGCCTTTTGTAGACTCAAGCTGCATTGAGTAACTCCGTCAACGAAGACTGCCAGCTTTGTAGGGTAGTTTTGAAGAGTAGGAAGAGGTTAGCATTCATGACATTTCAAATCACGTTTACCATAAAGATTTATTTAAACATATCTGGTATATATTCTTGTCGTTTATTTATTTTATGTAATGAGGGCTACAGTGTGATTAATATATTTGTTTAAAATTTTCACACTGACACAATGATATTGCTCTCAGTCATGCAGCAGAAGTTTCGAAACCGCCTCAATCCGATCTCCTCAGACGTCCTATTAGCGAGCAAAGAAGGAGAGAAGCAGCGCCTGCTCGTCAGGCGAAGGACCCGCAGCGAAACAGAGTTTAGAGTTTACAGGACGACAAGGAACACCATGAAGTTCATCAGTTTTCACAGCAACCATCCGGTAACTCAGCAGAAGAAGAAGCAGATGCGATCGCTGGAACAAGACGTTAATTGGCCAAACGTTTTGGATTCTCACTTGAACCCATCATCAGAGACAGTTTCAGATAAGGGTCAACATTCTTCATCTGGTGGCTTTCAACTGATTGTTTGAGAACACTTCAAGCGGCCTCATGCTCACGGCAACGACCCGAAAGATAAAGCTCTTGATACTCGATATATCTGGGACAAAATTACACTGGATAACCATCTGAAGGCGTCTATAAGTTGATGCCTTCGTGTTCATCCCGGGGGACCCAAACGGAATTTCCGGCCAGATGTGGTTATGTAGCCCCACCTGAAGTAAACAGGTGGAGCCGGGGGACGCACAGGCGACAAGGCCAAGTCGTTGTATGCAAAAAAAGGCTAATGGAGATGCGCGGTTGTACTTTGAATGGTTGAGAAGTATATGCCGTAACCCCTTACCCTAGTCCTAACCCCTAACTATAACCCCTACAGTAGATGGGCTAACTCATGATGTATCAATCAAAATTCCGAAATGCGTTCTCGTTTCGAAAAGATTAATCAAGGAGGGTTGTAAAACTAATAATAGAATAGCATAATCCTATAATAATTCAGTTACCTAAGGATGCCGGCTTTCGAAAGAACTTCTTTTTGGCTGCATGCCAAAGCCATGCTCTGTAAAAAATTACTACTTGAGTAGCATGCATTTTTCTCGTTGATTTTCGATGACCTTAAAAATCCAATCATATTTCATGGAAGACATATACAAAACACTCATTCATTTGCTCATTCGGTAGCAGATTACGTCTTCTTTAAATTTTATGCTCGAAAGGAGGGTATCACTGGGTTTCAATAACGTTTCTGATTGTGAGATTTGTTAATGCCGTGAAATGCTCATTCATAAAACCTCCTGCCTCTGCAATTACCAATGTGGCTTGTAAAACTGACAGTATGGCTCAAATCCACTGCTAAATTTTATGAACCCCATATATTCTTCTCTTAATATCGTAGGGATATGTATGGTTTTCCGCATGCGGAAATTATAGGGCTTGTATTTTGGAAGCCCTGAATGTAAGCGTAACGGCAGGTCGGGCTCAGAATTATTTAGGAATCGGTTAAGTTTTTGAAAACCGAATTATACCCTTCCTTCGATCGTAATATTGAACGAAGACGTAATCTACTACCGATTGGGCAAAGGAATGAATATTTTTATGCCTGTTTTCCATGAAATATAATTGAATTTTAAATGGCATTGAAAATCAACGAGAAAAATGCCTGCTACTTTAGTAGTATTTTTTACAGAGTATAGCTTTTGCATGCAGCCAAAAAGAGGTTCTTTCGAAAGCAGGCATTCTTAGGTAACTGAATTATTATAGGATTATGCTATTCCATTATTAGTTTTACAACCCTCCTTGATTAATCTTTTCGAAACGAGAACGCACCTCGGAATTTTGATTGACACTTCATGAGTTAGTCCACCTACAGTAATCCTAAACGCTAACTCTAGTCCCTGGCCATAACTCCTACCCATGACCCCTTACTCTAACCCCTAACACCAACCCCAACAGCATTAGGTCTATCAGGTGGGGCTACCAGACCACATCTTACTGGAAATAGCACCAAAAATATTGGCATACTCGGCCGCGCATAAAGGACGTCTCAGAGACGACTGAGCGTATTGCTGCAGGACTAGATTTCGGAGCTACCATGCGAAACCAGGTCACGGAAGTGAAAAACAGACAAAATCTCAGTGAGCGGTCTGTTTAATGTATCGCATCCGACACACAAACCGTCCTCATAACTACGCGAGTCAGACTGTGAGCACGCTCGGATCGTGCGGACATGAGGAAAAGCTGACTCTGTGACGAAGCGACGAATTATCACAAGTAGCCGGTCACACCTTCGAGAAGGTTCATGAGTTCAACTTTGAGCATTGTTCACTCAGTGCAGATTCCGCTCCCAAAGTCAGCTGGTTTACAGTTTACAAACTCACGTGTAAGGTAATTGGAAAGCACATTGATACCATACCTTCAACGCTAAGGGATCTCCCGGTACTTTGATGGCACACCTAACAGTCCGGGTGCTTTTCTTGGCATCAGTTACATGATAGAAGGGTTTTGAGTCCAGAAAAGAAAATGTTTGGTCTAAAATGTTGAAAAGGTGGTTCAAACGAAGGGCCGCTTTTAAAAAGACCCAAGATTTAAGACAAGGCGGCCATTTAACGTCTTTGGAGGTACACTACAGTGGGAAAAATTCGATCTAAAGTGGTAACGAGTCCATTGATCAGGGTACGGGCATGATTGTCGAGATGCGCCCTGGAATTAAATTCAGGGCCTTCACAGGTAGTCGCATGGCGACCAGCAATGACGAAGTGCAATTGCGACAAAGACAAGAGAGACTGGAATGGTGATTTGCGGCTCATTAGCCGTTGATAACCAGCCTTAAGCAATATCATGCTCGCAGATATGCAAGATCCTCAGTCAAACTAGAGATCTGCCATAGTCACTTGCAGTTTCAGGGTTTTAAAAAAAGTCCATAGGTTATTTTTCCCCAGTGGTTCACGAAGCCCCGTTGTAGGTGCACGATTGCGTTTTTTTTCATTTACATCTCAAAAACCGATAGGTGCAGAGGGAACTTTTACATAAACCATATGAGTAATATGCTACATCAGACCTATGTATGGTCATAGGAGTCTACGGTGCAACCTTAATCATATTGACGACTATTAGTGAAAGCCTTCAGCACATTGTACCATGGTACTGCCTTCCTTTAGACAGTCTTGTAAAAAAACTGTTATAGGTCGTGACGTGTCTTAGGCTTAGGCGACATGTATATTTATAATTGAAATAAAATAGCTAGGCAAAATACTTACATAACCTGGTCCGACTGAAAGGTTCACCTTGCATCGTAATGGCGAACTTCTCGTGGTCTGGAAGGACCACTAACTGCGTGAAATTTGTGTGTGGAAAGGAAAGGCTCAGTCGCCACATATTTCCCACTAAATGCACGAAAATACTCCACTGAAATTGACTGGTAATTTTGTAAACAGGCCTTATTAGAAACACCACTCATAAAAAAGCAAAAAATTAATTTTTTGTCAAAAATGGGAACATTATCTATACCTTGAGTCACCTTGCAGGATAAGATCCTCTTGCCGTTTCTGCAGAGCTTTCCATCAAGCTGGTAAGTTTTGTCCGCGATAAGTTTCTGGAGTAAATAATCAGTTTTTAAGGTGTGATATGAAGGAAATTAGAATCTATGCTCAGTTAGACAGGCGAGACCCTACCTACGATGCCGTCTGAGTAATAACGGAGTTAACTGTTAATGCCACTAATTTGTCCAGCAGATAAACCCGGGAGTGAGATGGTTCAGCAATTTGAAAATAGGCTGTTTCATAATAATAAATGTGCGGTTCTAATTCAGAATTATTGCAAAGCTCGGCGTTTGTCTATTTAAGTCCATTGGTAAGTTGCAAGGTCAAATGGCTTGGCAGCACTTGTGAAGCCTAAGTCTAGATTGAAATGGTTTGTTGTCAGAGAGCAATTTGTTTGGTCAGACAACTTCTCAGAAATCAACTTTTCAATTATAACTTTAGTTTGGAAGGGGCCTGCTTTTTAATATTAATGTTTATTGCTAGAAAACGAGCTTAGCAACGCGCAACAAAGGTCTTGATTAAAATTTACTGAAACTCAATAAATAATACCTATACATAATACCATACTTAATTTGGTGGGCGATAACAGTGTAATTGGCGTCTATGGAGCTAATTTTTTGCAAGTACGCGTTACTCTACACTGGAATTTTATCTCAACCTAGGGGGTCTTCTTCCTGTTTCGCCAGGCCATTAATTTAAAATCACTACGCATGTGGCGATACCAGGAGAAATCTAGTCTAACGAGATCGGAAGTGCTGTCTTTAATAGATTCGCAGAGGTCTATCTTTTTGAGTATTAAGCAGTTTCGTATAAAAGACGAAGTTGCATTAAAATATGAATGCAACGGAATACAGTCATTGTCCATCAAAAGGCAATCAATTTACTCCACACAAAACATGTATAAAATGCAATTTCATGCCCATTTCGGTCGTTTTTAAATTCCCGTATACGCTTGAGGCCAACCTGCAGTTTTACCTGTGCTCAAGGCTTCCAAACAAAAAACTGTACAGTTTCCATATAAGGAAAACCTCCGTTATTGGGGAGAGTTCATGAAACATAACGCATAAATTGGGATCAGGCGAAAAGTGGTCGAATGAGGACCGATACTGCTGTCGTTGGGGGGTTCGCAAAGACTTTTACTCTGCTGAGTATCGTGTAGCTCTCTTCAACAGACAAATTTGAGCGTAAGGGACATTTGGTGGCAGCATGACCAGTGTTCCTTAAAATATGCACTGTGTTTAATGCGACATCCTTATAGATCCCTATAGAAAGAACAGAATATTAAAATTACCATCCTCAAACTAAGCCAATCACTGATTAACACATCAGTGACTTGCTTATCGGCGCATTATCAAGTTTATCCACATTCCCTTCATAAGGTAAATTGGTGCACAGTTCACACTTACAAGATTTGTTTTTTTTTGTTGACGCATAGTTTAGTTCTCATGGACTCAAGAAAAAAGATACGATGAATAAAAATAAAAGGTTTCCTAAAAATTGGTTTTTTTGGCAGCCACAGTATTTCGACTGAAGAACATTGCGATGCGGAGGTCAAAGTACGCAGTGATTTGTGTTTGGGAATCAGCCACACGATTTGATTAACCCCTTGACTAGTCTTTCCTTAGAGTGAAAATCATGATCTACAGGCGATAACTTTATCTTTTTTGCGTTGTATTTTTTATTTTTGCCCTTGTTTTATTTATTGTATGGCTATAAACCATCTTGAATGGATGTGCAAATTCTCTTTCGGTTATTCACTAAACTTATCCAAACGAAGTCCTATCTGGTACTGGTTTATCTATTCGGCTTGGCAGCACAGAGATGGACCTGTGAATTCTTCCGAAATTTCCCAAGTCAAGCGTACTTACGGTGGGTAGAAAAGGGCAAAACACGGTGAGTCGACTTGGTTTCGAAGATATGTTATAAGTCGTTGGGTCTGACTTTGGCGCACATGATATATCTAAGAGGTAAAAAAAGATGTAGGTTTAGAGACAGAGGTTTTCTGAAATTATCAGTTTTACTAATTGCATCCTGTCCTGTCAAAAAATTTCGTATATTCCTACAAGCCTGCTAAGGGATTACAATGGTTGTACGTTTTCCATCGAAAAGTATGTTATTTCTTTTAAAGTACTGGTCAGATTATAACACTGACTTCGATTACGATGCCATTAGAATTAAGAAGATTTTCAGTTTGGTGGCACCTGGTAAGTAAATGGGCAAATTTTATATGTAAAACTCGTCTCCAGAAAAGGACCTTTGGGCCTCGCCGTTTGTCTATGCATGTAATTTGCAGATAAGCAACCACTAAGGATATGCTGAAGAAAGTATTTTTAGGCACTGTCCAATCTCATGCAGGACAAATGTGTTAGACAGTTTTAAGTCTGTGAATGCGGAAAACACCCTTGCTTTAATGATGAGCACATAACTAACCTCGGATGCCTAAAAGGCAGATGAAGGTGATCAATACAGATGTGTGCATGTTTATTCAACCTGCTATAATGCGCCCGAAGAGGCACAATCGAGTATATATGGGAATTTTTGCGTGGATTTGCGGCGCATGTTGATTAGCACGTTTGAGAGGTTTAAAAGTGCGAGTCATAAGCCATAGGTGGAGAGTTTATTCAACAGCCTTTAGTTCACTGCGTGGATCTAATCCGTGTGGTTAAAATATTGCGGCGCAGCGCGTCAACATTTTCGAAAACCGTTTTTCAGAGCAGGGACTAGTCGTTTAAAATTTCCTTTCAAATGTTCATCCTAAATTAGAAAGGTTAAAAATTAAATTTTGCCGACAATAGAAGTAGTTTATTTATCTTATTAAGAGTACGTTGCATTGTCTATTAGGTCAAGGATCAAAGTCCGCAAATGATATTCATCATTGATTAGATATGATTAACGAATTTGGACATTCTGTATGCCTTTTTTCTACGAATTGCTCGCCTATATTTCGAGATGTTTAAAAGTCTGAATAGACCGAGAAAAGTCAAAACAATGTCAATTGACGTGAAGAAACAGGGGTCCAATTTCGTAGATATAAACATCCTGACGGGAATTATTATTTTTATTTCAAAATGCATCGAGGATTTCCTTCAGTCAAAACGAAAAATGCTGGAAGTAAATTATTTTTGAATACTAAAAATGTTTTCCTCTTGCCATCAATCGTTTAAAGTTCCCCTGTTAGAGAACATTATGTGCATCATTATCGTCGCCACTATCGTTAATACCGCTAGTTATCGTACCTAAATGGGATTTTTGGTAGGATAGTTGCGCACCGGATGTGCGTCAATCGATACAGAGTATGCCAAGGGTTTTTAGAACAACTTAACTGTCCACGTTTATTTCAGGGAATTGTCGGTAGGAGGCTTTTTCAAAGTCTGGATCCTTCCATCCTCGCATTCATGTTTTAAATGCTCTCTGTTGTGCACCGTGCAATACTCACTCCCACTGCAGTTTACTTTCATGTTGACCCAACCTTAAAAAACCCAGCGCCTTGGTGCGATTTGAACCCTCAACAACAAGGGGAAGGCTTTAGTACAGCCAACGAACTATCCACCTGAGCTACGAGGCGCCACCGGGAGACGTGAATTTAATCACATTTGGGTCGTCATTTGACAAGAAGTCTGAAATGCGAGTGTAGGTTTCAGCAGATCCCTCTTCTCCGTCGATCGAAAGTGAACAGTTTTGGACTGTTCGTGACTTCTTTGGTCTAGTTGGACAAACGTTTCAATGAGCGCCATGTCTCTAGAGGCAGGCGACACGATCGCTGGGACACGAGCTTTATTAACCGGACGTTTCGGATTCGCACTGGAATCCATCTGCAGAGACTGAGTCAGATAAGGGTGGTAAATTGCTTAGGTGTTGCTGTATTTATAGGATGTAGTCGCTAGGTCGTTACATGCCTATCACAGTAAGCGGCTACCGAGTGAATCACGGCTTAATACGCCAGGTGCTGGAGCATGTAGTTGCCATACCGTTGCAACTCGCATGTTTGTCGATCAAGATTATCGGCTCGCACGCAGTCGAGTTGCTGACTGCCGGATTCCGTGATTCGCGTGAACTCTTGGACAGTTTGGCTCGCTGACATGAACAGCAGGAAGAGTGGTCATCCGCATGCTCTCCTCGCGGCCAACTACTTTGCCTAAGCAAAGTCTCAGCGCCGAATATGGAGTGGGGAGGCCGTTGCGCTTGTTTATTTATAATGAACCGGAAAATCGTGGCTCGAGCAGTTCGCGACTCATGCGGTTGTCGTCTCTAGCAAGAATTTCTGCCTCCGTAAGTTTGACGACAATGACTTGTTTTAAACTGTTCGTGAGTTCCTTGGTTTAGTAGAACAACCTTGTCAGCGAGCGTAGTATCTCTACACGGTATTTTAGCCATGTGTGCCGACATTGCGGCTGCAGGCTTTTGAGGGTCGTGCATGCATCTGTTCATCATATTGTCTGTGCGCCGATGCGTGGCCGGGGCATGAGACCAAATAAACAAACGCTAGCGCGCTCTTTGGGCTTCTTGAGTTACTACCTTGACTTCAGGCTTGTGCAGACCAAGTGACTGAGCTTCCAGCCGGTGGGGCGCTTCAGTCTTTTAAAGGTACAGATTACGACGGTAGGGTTGTTCCTGTCTATTTTAACCCTATAAAAGTTTGCCGATTCAATTTAGTAGATTTACAGTAGGTGGGAATCTCAACAGCAATTCCGAAATGCGTTTCCGTTTCAAAAAGATTAATTAAGTAGGCTTGTAAAACCAATAGTCATGCAGCAAAATTCTACAAAAATTCAGTTACCCCAGGACGCCGGCTTTCGAACAAACGTCTTTACGGCTGCATCCAAAAACCATACTCCGTAAAGTGTGACTACTTGAGTAGCATGCATTTTTTTCATTGATGTTCGATGCCCCTAAAGATTCAATTATATTTCATGAAAAATACGCATAAAAATATTCATCCTTTTGCTCATTTGATAGTAAATCAATTCTTCTTCCAATTTTATACTCAAAGGAAGGGTTTTAAAAAGTTTCTAATTGTGAGATTTTTTAATACCGTGAAATGGCCCTCCATAAAACGTCATGTCTCTGCAGTTACCAATGTGGCTTGTAAAGGTAACAATGTGCCTAATTTTATGGTCTCCTCTTAATTCAGCAGAGAAATGCATGGGTTTCCGTATGCGGAAATTATGCGGCTTGTAGTTTGCGAGCCCTGAATGCAAATGTGACGGCAGGTCAGGTTTAAAATTATTCGGGCATTGGAAAAGTTTTGTAAATCAAATTATACCCTTCCTTCGATTATAAAACTGAAAAAAGACGTAATTTTGTACTGAATCAACAAAAAATGAATATTTTTAGGTATGCATTCTATGAAAAATAATTGAATATTTAAGGGCATCGAACACCAATGAAAAAAATGCATGCTACTCAAGTAGTCACTTTTTACGGGCTATGGTTTTTGGATGCAGCTGCAAAGACATTTGTTCAAAAGCCAGCCTCCTTTGGTAACGGAATTATTATAGATTTATGCTGTAGGATGATTGGTTTTGCAACCCTACTTAATTTATCTTTTCGAAACGAAAACGCATTTTCGAATTCCTGTTGGATTTCATGAGTTAGCCTACTTACTGTACGTTCTTCAATGAGTCGGCGTAAACCTGGGACAATGCATTCTGTCAACGTCTGTTCTTCAGCATGTGGCCACAAAGAGGTAAACGAATCGAAAGGCGGACGGCTTAGTTGAAATATACTAAAGTTATCCAACTCATCGGACTCCTGATCAGATCAATCTTTAGTGAAAAAGAACCGCGTCAAATCCGCAATCCGTACCTGCGTTTATCAAAAGGATTACAAGATACGAGTGGTGAATTTGTTGCGACTAAGCAGTGGGAGTGTGTGCAGTCTGGGCGCCACCATAATCAGGTTGAATCCTAATGTTAATAGGAGAGAGAGACAGAAGGTATCAATTTGTTGCGATTATGCGGTGAGAGCGCTATAATTATCAAGTCAAATTCCAGATTGGAAGGAGAAGTCGGAAGGCACCAGAAGGAGGGGTTTATTGTGTACAGAACCCTGAGTTGTCCTCTCAGGCAGCAGTGGCTACTGGCGAAGCCACGGCTAGTGTTGACTGCGTCCAGTCATGCCTGAGAATCCCTCAGGTAGTGGTGGCAGCCGCTTTTTCGACTCATGGGCCAAGCTCAAGTGGTGGCCAATCGGTGTGTGTTGCATTTGCCGAGGGGTGGTGTCCCAGTGGCTTGTTCTGCTGGTTGCAAGGTGAGGTACGTCCAAGGGACCGCATGGACAGCTGCGACGCTGTGAGTACGTAGTTGTATCCGAGCTGAAGGCGGTCGAGTGGATTCGGGTCAGCGCGTCTGGAACGGCTGGCTGCAAGGGGTGAATGACCTTGAGACAGCGAGGTCTTGAACAATGACGCCAGACCGGTCATGAAAACTGTCCGCTACAAATTATATTACTTCGTTGCCCGGAGATTCACTGCAGACTCCTGGCTCCCGAGAAGTCGTCCTGTATTTATTGGCGGAGAGGCTAACAAAGTCCCTCCACGATCAGGGTACCTTAGAAGTCGAAATAAATGAGGCTCTATCGCATGGGAGGGACTGTGACCTGTCTGATGTTAGTGGGAGTTAGAAAATTTCCCATATGCGCTGGCATGTGTTGCAGTGTTGCACAAAATACTTTTGCACAACGCGGAAAACGTCAGAGAAGTATAACCTATTGGTGATATGGACGATCAGCATTGTACCAGAGGTAGCCAAAAAAACGAGAATTACTTTCTGTTGGCAAGTGGGTCGACAGTGCTGCTCTCTCCCGCTAGACATCTCCCTTGCTCAGTTGGTTAAGCTCAGTTCATGAAAATCCATCGACTGAGGGACTGTTTTATCAGACTGTCTCCCAACACTCTCAGTGATTTTACGAGGAAAAACTTTGACGAACATCGCGCTAACATCAAATTCTGTTTACCGTCCACGGTGGCTTGTTTTTTGGCATCGAAGTAGCCGTTCACGTGAAAGTTATCCCTCATGATATCACAGTGGACCACTACTATTATTTGCAAGAGCTGAAGCTACTGTACATATGAGGCAGTAAGAAAAGGCGACCTATATTGTAACGATCAAGGGCTGGCTGCTCTGTCATGACAACGCGTCTACCTAATCAGCATTCACAATCAACTTGTTTTGGCAAAAAATGACAGGAAAAGGGTTGTTCACCCCCCCCCCTTTACTCGCCAAACTAGCCCTTTTGCGACTTCTTCTTATTCCCAAAAGTAAAGGAAAACCTGAGGGGAAAGCGCTTTCAGGACGTAAAGGAGGTTAGGAAAAATTGTATTAGGCACATTATAGCACTAGTTCAAATGAATAACAAAGAAAGGCTTTGAGCGGTAGCAAACCCGATGGGACAAGTGCACAGTCTCTAATAAATAGTATTTTGGAGGAAATTTGTGCTTCTAAGATAGTACCTTGAATTTGCAGTTCAAATAAATGGTTCTCACTTCCTTAGTGCTCCCCTCGTACATGCGCTAGTCTTAATGTAAATCCAATGAAACTCTTGACATTTTGTTCCAGCAGCAGTGCTATCTCATGAGACGCTGACTGAAATTTTGAAATGTGTTTCCAATTCTAAAAGATTGCTTGAGAAGGGTTGTAGTTTTAGTTATCCGCGGCATAACGCTAAAATATTCCAGTCACGTCAGGGTATCGGCTTTCGAATGAGCTCCTTATCGACCGCCTGCGTAGACTACATTTTTACGATTTTTTTTCTCAAACTGATTTTCCATGCTTTTGAAAATTCAGATATATTTTACAGGAAAAATGCATAAAAAACACCCTTTTTTTACTCATTAGGTAGCAAATAATGCACTATTAAAATTTCATACATAAAGGAAGAGTGGGCTGTCGGTTTTAAAGAGTTTCTAATAATGAGGTTCCACGAGACCGTGAAGTGCACATTCGTAAAGCGCCGCGTCAGCACTTTTATCAATTTAAAAGGCAATTAGGCGAGCACACGTTTGCTTTCGACAAATTCTCTTCAGGCCTGTACATTTATATGGCCATTGAAGTAATGAATTAAAAGATACGGGCAAGTAGATAATTAAGCTGTAGCTCGGGTTTTGGAGGGGGGAGGGGGAGATTGAAACCACAATTCCAGACAGCGTCAAGGATAAGGTGGGTCCCGGCGAAGGTAATTACATGCGGGTGGATGGCTCGGTTGCTTTGAGCCATGGCAAATGTGGGACTTGTATGCAGTACTTCTGTGTGCATAGGGCCGGTCCGCGAAGCCTGATTGCAGCCGCCTCTGCCGTGGCGAACAAGCGCTGCCCAAGTAGTTTTGGATAACTTCATGGGACATTGTAAATCACTCTGAAGGCCTCTCTGGCGTCTACACAGTGGTCTGTGTCTACCATGTGCGCGAAGATCGAGCTGTTGATGTTCTTTATTTGACCCTTTCCTGACCACGCTGACCACTGTTCTCCACCAGTCTCATCCAACACGGAGAGGGTAAGGACAAACTACCAGCTCAGACCACCTCCATGTGTTGGAGAATAAGACACGATTGCCGCGACAAGAGCTTTATTAGCCTGACGTTTCGGATTCCTG
>CACRXP010000117.1:725477-750684 GCA_902702965.1 Spirometra erinaceieuropaei
GTTCTTCATTTAGGTGTGACTCCTGCGGACAGAAAGTGCTGGACAAAGCTGCTGGCAAGCGGTCTCCTCTGCTCAATCATTCAGACGCTGGACCACGTCGACATGGCGCAAAACTGTAGGTTTGAAACAGCGTTTTCTGTTACCTTTCTTTTAATTTTTAAACCCAATGACGGATAGTAGAGTGGTAGTAACTGGATATTCTATGCTATAGTGACAGGGGAAACCTACCTATTTTCATAAAGCAGCCTTGGATGCTGCGTTCCTCTGGCTTTTTCCTGCTGAACTGGTAGAGTGCACACTTCCAATGAGCGGGATGTATGGGACCAAGACTACGGAATTTAACCCCTTTATTGCTTCCCCCTAAAATATGTCTCCCTGACGATGGGCAAGACCGGGGATAGTTAGATGTCGTTGCTAATGTATCCTAATGAGATAGGCATTGGCAATGGATATGGAAGAAGCTGAAATGACCGCCTCGGGTGTTCCACTCTTCGGTTTGGGTATGACTGGCTGACGACGGCTAATAAGCCGGAAATGGCCATTCCAGTCTCCCTTGTGTTTTTCGGTAATGCTATTCTGCCTGTATTATCCGCCGCGGTGCGGCTGTTGGTTGGGCTCGAGAGAGAGAGCCCATAAGGCACAACGGAACGAGTGAGTTCCATAAGAACGATCGGTGAGCGCACCCTAGCATGACATGTTTGTTGTTGTCATCCTGCCGGACCACGGCCTGAAATTGGAACTGAAGTTTAGCTAATCACTGAACTGGATATCCTACCACTTCCTCGCACTCTGCAAGCTGCAAATGATCTGATCTGACTGTCTAGGAACCTCGGACTTGTATTTCTGAATTGACTCCATTAACTCTGTCGGGGGGGAATTAACCCAAAATGGAAGTGACACTCTGGCCACAGAGAATGCTCTTCAAAGTCTCGCGGGATGTCCGGAGACTGTCCAGTTAGATCTCTCACGGCAGTCTTGAGTAAAAGCTTGTCCCACCAAGAGTGCCTGTTTAGGTCTCGAGAAAGTCGTCACACACACACACAGACAAGCCGCTCTAAGTGTCTTCCTGCGACCTCCACGCACCGCAAACAAAGATCCTATTATCGATTAGCTCCGAAATCTCCCCCCCCCCCCTCCACGGGAGGAATTTGCACGTGCCGTTGGCGACATCGTCCTCATGTTGTTTTCACAGATCGTAAAATTCGACCTGATCGGTTTTGGTAAAATGGCATTTTGCCTGCCATGCTAACTTCCAACAGCCTGACGCGCCCAAAAGTGGGGAAGGGGGACATCGCTGCGAACTGAGGGGCCGCCAAATGATTTGGTCAAAAAACTACCAAAATAATGGTCGAAATCTGCAAATATGATTTTAGCATGAAAGTTTTACTTAGAGGAAGTTGGAACACAGACTATCTTGAAAAATATTTTCGTATTTATTTAAATACGATAGCATCTAGGTTTCTGAATGAGGGCCTTGCCAGGTACCAGCAACAATCTTTGTAGGTCGGGAACTACTTCCCAAGTAGTATTATGCTTCACAAACTTATTTCCGGAGTTTGTGAAGATCGCCCAATAGTTCCCTAGGATCGACCCACATAATTCTCACTGTTATGATTAAAGTTTCAGCTGCTGAAGTCTTTTCGCTATGTGGGAATTTAAATCACAGACTGTTTTGGCACTAAGTACACACACGATTGACCGACAAATGATTCACATAGGTGCCTGCCTGGATCGGCTGTTGTGCTGTGAAATACATCTGTAAATCACATCAGGAACGAGTGGGCGTCCCGCATTTTTTATGAGCAACTAAACTAGCCTTGATGCTTTGTTCACCGTACTATTCGAAAGAGGAAGAACTCTCTGATAGCCTATCGGAATGACTCGCTGTGGTAAATAAAAGCACTGAATAACTAAATACTTGGTGGTGTTAGAACAGCTATTATAGAGTGGTTGAAACGATGCGAGTCAACAGAGCATCGTCAGCGGACTCCGGGTAGCGGTCGGTGTATGATGACAATGGTACTAAACTACAGGAGCTTCCATAGCCTCGCATGGCCAGGTGGATTTCGTAGCCCCAGTCAACAACGGCATGTTCGGCATGAAACTCTGGCAGTGAGAGCTGGTCTGATAACGTGAAATGAACCTCGCATCACCAATAGCATGAAGAACGACGTTGTATTCGCAACGAATAAATGAAATGAATAAACGCAATAATTTACACCCATGGCTTTATTTGGCTTACGCTGAAGTAAACTGATTGAAAGCAAAACGAGTTAAGAGAACACGGCGTTCGCTGGACTTGCCTTAATTTATCAGGGTTAGCTGGGGAGTCCACTTTGACCAACAGTGTAAGCACCTTAATCCAGATATAATTTAAAACAAACTGTGCATTATCACGTGCTACTAAGGTTTTCAAACCACCTGGTGCTTCGAATATCAATTCCAATTATTTGATCAGCTTCTGAAAGTTACAAGCAGCATTATTAAACCCGTGGCTGAGTAGGGCTGCACGAACGCTTCAGCAAGTATACCAAACATGCGCATAACTAAGGTTTCGCAGAACTTAAGTATTTATTGCCCAAAAGAATCAAATTTTAAGAAGATGAACTCTGTTACAAAATAAATATATTAACAGAATTTCACGTGCAGCTCGTCCTTAAAAGAGTAATAAGTTGTCGCAAATGCCGACGATCGGTGAAAAATAGGTACTACATAGATAGTGATTATTCCCAATTGTACTAACACACTGGGCTGGAGGGATTAGCGACCAGGGGTCCCCTTCCGTCGCATATTACTACAATTTAATTTAAGTAGTGCCCTATAATTGAAGATTTGTGCAGGGCTGGACAAGTTTTGGCGCATACGCTGCGATTGCCTTCACCAGATCTAGTCCCTCTCGATAGTGTCCGTGCCGGTTCCCAGGTGCACCTAAGGGAGTCTGCAGGTCCCCGACGTGATGCTGGACACCCGAGAAATGCGTAGGGCCCATTGGATCAGAGGAATTGTATGGGTGAGGTTTTGGGGAGTTTGGCCGGCTCTCCATTATCAAAGCGATTTGCGCAAAACTCGACCAGAATTTGCAAACAAACGGTCGAATTATTTGGCCTTGGTTTGGTTGATTTTCTTCTTCTTTCACTGCCTTGGCCTCCTGGCCGTTGTTTGTGAATCTTGGCGGCCTTCTGCTTTGTGTGTCGTCACATCAATGGGAGTCGGTTGCACCTCTGCCCCTCGTTCGGGTGAATTAGTCGACGGGTCGCATTTGCTTTGACATTTTTAAACTCCGCGTGACCTACTTGTCCTGGTCACGGCGAGTATAGGGACGTTGGACTTTATAGACCGCAGGAAGGTCTAAATGCCTGTTGGCATCTGAGTACCAAGCCTTGAGGTGCCCTGGCTTAAGACGGTTACTCCTTGAAAGTCAAAACTGTGACCAGTTTCTCCGATGTGAGTCGCAAGCTATGAGTACGAATCTAGTCTCCAAGTTGCCAGTTTGTGCTCGTGTAGGCGGGTCTGCAATTTCCGTCCGGTTTGCCCAACGCAGTTTCAGTCCTCATTGTTACAGCACATTTGATAGGCAGCTACTGTGGTTTCAGCGGATAGCAGGGTGTCGCTGGGTTGCACCAAACAACGGCGAATTGTTGCTTGGGGTCGATTGGCAGTGCGTACTCTGGCGAGTTGTAACAGTCGTGAAACAGTCTCGAAGACTTATGTAAGGAGAGCCATCCAAGCCCTCCGAAATGTCAGTCATGCAATTCCTCTGAATCGGTGAATCCTACAATTTCTCAGAGTATCGACTCGGATCCCTTACATTTGCTAACCTGATATCGGGCATGTTAAACTCCTAAGAAAGCACGCGACTATTTCTCGTTTCAAAATGTTATATCTCTCTCACCTCGTTTAACTGTGCAGAAGAAAAGTCCGCAACTCCTTCTTCTGCGATCACTAGGCAAAAGTGCAGTTGCATAAAGCAGGGTGCAACGATGTTGAAACCGAAAGTCTGAACTACAGATCATAAAATTCTAAAAGGACCAAGTGTACTACAAAGTTATTGTGTACTTTGTTGCTATACTCGGCAGGTCAAGATCCAGCCCAGCACGATGCACACTAAACTATTAATATACAAGATGAATGCAACCTGATAGACTTACCGCATTCGTGGTGCGGGACTTCGCTAGTGTTTGCCGCTAAGGCACAATATGTCCTTTGGTGTGTTTAAGCTACCTAGGATCTGGCATCTATCCTTACAGTACAAAAAACCAAACAAGATGGCGAACAGTGCACCGACTTCCATTTGGTTCCGGAGATTTTGCACTTGCAACCTCCAGGGCAGAGAAATTTAAAAAAAATGATGCAGAAATCACGTGTTAAAAAAACTAAAGCCCCATTCAAAGATATCTTCCGCATGCAGGGGAGACCCTATTAACTAGCCTCATTCGGTTTGGCGGCCAGAATATAAGGTTACGGAAGTGGAATCATTAAGTGTTGCCAAAATCGACTAGGTAGAAAAAGAAACATTTAAAATTATTGGTCAGTCGAACACGTGGTCTAACAGGTACGGTAATCAGTATTCTGAGGAAAAATGATCCAATACGATCGCTATCTTGGCCGACGAGAGGAGCTTGATGACACGTCCTTGAAGCAGAATCAAATGCCCACGGAGTTTAAGGTCTAATGTTTTTGTTTTTTATGGAAAGTAAACATTGGTTGCTGAGCGGGCCATCTAAGCGCGATAAGTGGCTCTGAAAATGTACTAAAGTTTTTAATTTTCCATCAACTAAGGCCACATACTCTTTGTCGGTCTTCTCTCAAAAAGTAACAATAAATGCTTATGAGCATGTTTGGTTAATTACAGCTAGTTAACTGCATTGGTGGTAATCGAAACAGCTCTTTGACTAAAGAAAGGAAGAAGACGAAGATAAACTGAGCACAAGGACCATTTGTTTTTTGTCTAAGCTATTGAATTCGTGCAGAAGTCCATTGTCAGAGATAAAAGCAGCAACAGAAGACGCGATAGTTATAGGGGGTAGGAACCAGTCAGACATCAGTGACGTAGGTCTGGGTGTGACTGCGTAAGGCTCTATTTGCCTGCGTTTTGCCCCTAAGTGATCCACGTGGTAGATGCACTGGAACAACACGGGGGGAATACAGGATTCTGATAGGCCTCATCAGATTGCCCACCATAACAAATTCGAACATTTCGGGGTGCGGTGGCAGACCCGGTTGCCGGCGGACGTCGCGCACACTGTGACCCTGCCGCCTCCCACCGCTGTTGCTGGTTAAAATCCTGATTGTTTGCTGTGTGGACTAAGGGGTGTGGAATGGAGCGCCAAGTTGCGGTCTCGACTGTGCCGTCCACCTGCGTCCTCCCCCGCCTCCGGTCTTCTTGACTATGTCTCGAAACCGGACCCAGGTGGGGGACGAGGAGGAATGATTGCGGTAAATGCTGCCCAAGTTTACTAGCAATATAAACTAACTCACGCAAAAGACACCGTACCTACTCTCACCTTGCCGTGCATCACCCGGTGGACATAGTCGGCAACGACGGCTGAACTGTCATATGTCCGCGCACGACCGATACATCAACTTGGCGAGTTCGATAAATTCTCTGTTTGTCTTCTCAGTGTGGGTGATTATCTTGATGACCGCGAAGTTAAACCCGTGACTCGTTTCGAAGGTGTAAGCAGCCAATTGTGCTGGAAAACGGGCATCCCAAAAATTTAATTGAAAATAAGTAAGAGTTCTTTGGAAAGTGAATAAACTTTAATGCGTAAATTTTCGAGACTGGTTCCCCAGCTCGTCGTCAGACTTTTGGGCTATGTACAAGAACGGTTGACTATTTAACCGTGTCGATCAAGTGAATCTATGGTTGGCCGAAGCCTGCGCCAATGCGCGTCAACGATTTTGGTCATCCCATCGGCATTGGCTGCGCTTGCTTCCATTTGTCCTTGAGAAATTTGTATGTGGCATCTAAATCGATATGCCGATTGATGCATGCCTCATCTGGGTGTATTGCCTCCAGGAATTCGCGGCCTTTCCTTATTGAGCAGGCGCCAACAATGCGGGTGTTCTCCCATGCAAATTTGTGTCCAGTGTCCATTGTGTGCATAGCCACCTGAGATAGATGATCTCCTCTCCTCACCGCTAACTGATGCTCATTTATGCGGGTAGAGGCAGATTTCCCAGTTTGGCCACAATAGACGGCATCACAACTGGAACATGACATTTTGCAGACAACACCTTTTCTATTAAGATAGCCAACCATGTCCTTAGGGTGTACAGGCTGTGTACGCAAGGTGGTTTTTTGTTGGTATGCTACTTGTATTTGATGCTTTTTCAGCTGTCTTTCGACGAGTTCAGATACATTTTACCCGCCAGGGAGGGTCCGCCAGGTGAATGTTTTGGTGCCTGGGTGGCCGTTGTTTTCGAAATACCTTTCGGTTTAAACTCATGTTTCATGCAATGACGTACGAAGTGACGCGGGTACCCGTTGTGGGAAAATAATTTGAAAAGTTATTTCATTTCTGCTTGATATACTTCTTCACCAGAATAGTCTGTTGTAGCTCGGTTTAGCAGGCTGTAGACAGTACTCCTCTTGTGAGAGATGAAATGGTTACTCTCAAAATGTAAGATGACCTCGGAGTACGTTTCTTTGCGATAAGCTGAAGTGGGAAGGGATCCATCAGTTTTTCAGCATACGAGGACATCCAGAATTGGGAGCCACTTGTGTTAGTTTGTCGCACTGTAGTACGGCCAGTTTGTCTTCATGTATACGCGACCCTAGTATGCATCCAGTCTGACCTGTGTAATTACATGGGCAGTTTAGGCAGGAGATACGATCCACCACGCCTGACTGCCCCTTCGGACTTAGTATGTCTTAAGTACAGTCAAGTGCGATACTGATTTCTTATCTTGCACGCAAAACGCAGTTTTACGCCATTTTACCTCTTATTTCCTACTTAGATGTGAACTGCAACAAAACAGCCTCAGTTCCAGCGGATCGCATGACGATATGGTCGTGGAGCCTTGATTTCCTCGCTTGTTGGTTCAATCTACTGCATATGCTTGGTGGGTTCTTTATTGTTCGTCTTTATATCTACAGTTGGTGGGCTAACTCCTGAAATGTCAACGGGAATTCCGAAATGCGTTTTCGTTTCGAAAATATTAATTAAGTAGGATTGTAAAACTAATCATCATGCAGCATTAGTCTACAATAATTTAGTTACCCCAGGATGCTGGCTTTGGAACGAACTTCGCTCCTGTTGCATGCAAAATCAACACTCTTTAAAAAACGACTACCTAATTAGCATTCATTTTTCTCATTGATTTTCAATGCCTTTGGAATATCAATTTTATTTTACGGAAAATATGCATAGAAATATCCGTTCTTTTGCTTATTCGGCAAAAAATTACGTCTTCTTTCAATTTTATACTCGAAGGAAGGGTATAACCCGGTTTTACAAAAGTTTTCTAATTCCCGATAAATTTTGAACCCGATCTGCCATTATACTTGCATTCAGGGTTTCCAGCCTACACACCGTATATTTTCCGCGTACAAAAATCCACACCTTTCTCTACGGTAATAAGAGGAAACCATACAGGTTTCATAAAATTTAACAATGAATTTGATCCAGATGGCTAACTTTACAAGCCACATTTGTAAATGCAGAGACACGACGTTTCATGAACCCCCCTTTCACGGTGTTAAAAAATCTCAGAAATAGTTTAATTAAGAAAATAATTTGGCATAAAGCGGAGGGCCCAGTTTTGGGCAATTGCAAAGACCGTAATGAACAGCCGTTACTTCCTTTTTAGATACAGAAAGTCCACCTTGGCCAACAACAGATGGAAGTCTCCCAGGGAACCACACAGCTCCAACAGGTGAGTTATACTTGTCTTGACTTGAAACTGGGAGGTCACGAGGACTATCCTGCCTTGAAATGGATGACCCCATGTCAATCAGAAGACCCATACCATGGAAGGGTGGAGTAAAACACATCGGATTCAAGCAACCGATCCAAGCGCAGTAAATAATGCGCCGAGGCTCAAAAAACATTGAATCAGTTTTTTTAATTTTCTCCAATTGAAAAAATATCACTTCCGACGGATTGGCAGATTGATGAACGCGAAAAATATTCCCAACTTGGTGCATATACAGTAGATGCGCTATGGCATGAAATGTTAACCAAAATTCTGAAAGCTTGCTTCAGGTAGAAAATATTACCTGAGTAAGATAGTAAGACTAACTGTCACGCTTTATTATCTCGGGATATTTCAATAACGTCAGGATTGTGGCATTTTAGGGAGCTATTTTCCGACTGTTTGCACAGAGTGTATACACTCTCCACAAATGACTGCTTAAGTCGTATGAGTTTCTCCACTGATTTTCGATGCTCCTAAATATTCAGACACATTCTGTGGAAAGCATGCACAAACATTTTTTGTACTTATTCGGTAGTAAATTGCGTCTCCTTCAAATTTTGTACTTGAAGAGAGGGCATCTTTCAGTTTTGAAAAATCTTCTTAGTTTGGAGTGGTTTTGAAACTGCTCCGTCATTGCACTTGTACTCAAGTTTCCTAAATTACGAGCTCCATCTCTCCACGATAGGAAAAACCGCAAATTCTAATAATTTTCTTAGAAGACGTCATACGGGGCTGATAAAATTTTGCAATTAATGTGGATCATGTTGTATACTTTACTATTCACACTAAAAGTGGACGGTTACGATGCTTTATGGGTAGGCATTTTACAGTATTAAAAATCCCATAATTAAAAGCTCTTGATAGCAAAAGACACTCCTTCTTGTATGGTAGAATGCTGATTTTTGGGTAAGCATTATCCCAGCCGTCTGTTCGCATCCCACTTCCTAAAAAACATTACTTATTTGGTGGGTCGATTTCGGTGTCGCTGCCTATGCTTGTGTTAATTAAACCATACGTCTCAGCAAAGGTACACAATAATTTATTCCTCAGTTAGCTCATCTTAATTTGAGGTGCGCAAACGAGCCCGAAACTGCTTTTGAAATTTCCCCCTTTTGTGCCAACGGAATAAGGCCAGGAAGCTGTCACTCCCTGTCATCGTCTGTCATATGAAACCCTTTTTGTACATATGACTTTTTATTTTAGTGCCGTATATGAGTGGGAAAACAACACCACCGGCCATCTCCGTGGTAACATCGCCTTTCGGTGAGTGGAACAAAGCAATAAATAGTAGTTTGTTCCAAAAGGCCAAAATCTTTCTTCATTGATTCTTCTTTCATTGAATTTATCCGGGTCTAGGACCTAGCATTCATTATGTGCTCCAAAATTTTGCGATATTCGGTTCCCTCTGCCTATTATTGCATACTGCATAAGGCAAGGAAGTGGTCATTAAGGGAATAGGAGGTAGGTGAAAATTAGTGGAGATTCTTGCTGCTGAATGAGTAAGTGTATTAGCCTGGGCTTTCAGACTCACACAGGAGGCAATCATCAGAGACTATGTGATTGCAGCGCTAAATTGACAGCTTTTTGGTCGAAAAATAACGGGGGGAGGGGGGAGGGACAGTGTCCGTGATCTGGCCGGGTTCAAGCCACATAACGCATAGCAGTCACACATATTTTAGACATTAATTGCTACCTCTGCAGCATAAGTAGCACAAATTGAACGTTATTTTTCAGAAATGAGCCTGTACATAAAGGAATGGGGAAGGGGGGGGAGGAGGGGAAGCGTCCTTGGGCAGCTTCACGCCACCTAACATACGCGGCGCGCTGACGTTGTGCATCCTTGGCCGCGCCACCTGGCCGGGTCACGTGATAGCAGGGGAGCAGAGCAAGGTGTCCGCTGATGCACTTGGCGCCAAACTCCCAGGCCCTCCAGCGATGCCCGCCGCGCGGGCTCGTGCCCCGTATCCCCATGCCCGAGCAGAACTCGTGGCCCGTCCTCCAGGCTGTGAGTAGAGGCTTGGAACAGTGGGTTGTCCCGCCGAACGACCCCTTTGTGCCGACATATTCGCGAACTGAGTCGTCTTACTGTCTGGCATGTATAGTGACAGGGAAGTTATAAGGCAATTTTCAATCATAAAACGCAGTAGTATAGGCGAAAGTCGGGTAAACAGTGCCCATTACTTCTCCAACGCGGGACAGAGACGCGGCTCGGGGGTATTTTCTAACTGACGCTACGCTCTCAGGGAAACCGAGGGCAAATTTTGCGTCTTCACTATGCAACTGGCTGATCGTCGTATAATCCCCAGCAGTCGGACCTTTTCCCGAACGAATCATCAGGTCTAATTGGAAAAAAATTCTGATGAATCCAAAGCGCTCTACGTGGCTGTTTCGTGTAGACTCGTAGCGGACACCAAATCCTGGAGCAGCTGGGAGGCCTGCAGTGGAAGTCCAGTCAAAATTCGAAGGCGACTGCTGCTGAATCAGTGATAAAAACCTTTTCATAGTCTGAGAGTCTGTTCTACGGTACAATAATTGATAAAATTGGTCAAACAGTGAAGCAAAAGCCAGATCAGAAGTCGCATTAGCGTCTAGCGATTTCAGTCTACAAGATGCATGCTATCCACTTAAGGAAAATCATATATTCTTCTAGGCCTTCATGGAGATACTATATAGAGTTAATAAAATCTTGCAATGAATGCGGACTATGTTGTACATTTCATGAGGAGCATTAATAAACAGACAGGTACGATGCTCTCCGAATGGATATTTCACGCTCCTAGCAGTCTTATCACGAATGCAGGCGAAATTTCGAGTTCCAGGCGTATGCGTAAGTGAAGAAGAAGGGTCGAGCACCGAAAAATCATTTAATTAAAAACTTTTTTAAAGACCGAAATATACCCCTTCGTCGAGTATAAATGTGTAGACAACGTGATTCTCGACCAAGCGAGTAAGAGATAACACATTTTGGGCATTTTTCCTATAAAAAGTATTTGAATTCACAAAACCGTAGAAAATCAATGAGAAAGATGGATGCTACTTAAGTAGTCACTTTATACCGAGTGCGGTTCCTAAAGGAGGTCGAAACTAAGTAAACTCAAAAGCCGACATCCTGGCCAGTCCGACATACTATAGGATTATGCCGCACGATAATCAGTATTACAACCCCACTTAAGTAATCCTTCCTAATCGAAAACGCGTTTCAGAATTTCGGCCAACATTTCCTGAGATTGATCACCCACTGTATGTTGTACTGAGATCTGCAAACCTTCTGAGTTGAATATACTTATATTCTCATGAAGGCAGACTATTGTTCCTAGTGCACTTTGGAATGCATACATTTCTCAAATATCGAATTTTGTCTAACTCCTTACAAATATTGTCAAGGTAGCGGCATCTGTGTAGTTGATTGTGACAGTTGACAAAACAGAAAGCATAGAAAACATAGGAAAAGTGAAACACATGGTTAATGGAAGAGAAAGTTGCCAATAGAAGCAAAGAGACGAGTCCCAGGAAGCAGTCTTGAAGAAGGTGACACGATCGTTGGGTCAAGAGCTTTATTAGCCTGACGTTTCGGATTCCTGCTCGAAACCATCATCAGAGACAAAAGCAGATACGGGTCTTTAATGATGGGTTTGAACAGGAATCCGAAACGTCAAGATAATAGAGCTCATCTCCCAGCAATTGTGTCTCCTTCTTCAAGAAGAAAAAGTGTTTTTACAAACTTATGCCGGTTTTCATGATTTCCCTCTCTGTCTCTTCTCCTCTAGGCATAGACTGCAGTTCGACCGACTCAATTCCGCTGGACCTTTCAGCTCTCTTGTCCAAGGGCGGAAGCTTCGTGGCCTGTTGGTACGACTTACTCAGACTATTTGGTAGGTGTCGGATTCATGGCTTTTGCATGACTGTTCCACCAGAGGAGTCCCCAACCTGCCTTTAAACCTTGACCCACGGTAACCTGACTCTAACCAACACTTTCTACTAACCGAGGAGAACAAGCGGCTGTTTTGTTGAAGTGCATTAGTCAACCACTCGAAGATTCACAAATCACAATTCTGGAGTGCGAGGTGCGTGTATTCGGCTGGGCTTTGTTCAACCGCAGCCAATCAGTGAAGAACGTAGCGTTGATTGACCTTGAGCTGTCAGCACGCTGGGGTCAAGTCACACGTGGCCCAAGCGACCGGCTGACAGAGGACAGTAGCCGGACAGAAGGCAGCATGGGTGGGCGGCTTGTCATAACTGGGAAATAAAAAAGTTTGGAGAATAGTCAGAGCCGATCGTAGGTTCTAACTTTATCCCAATGATGGCGCAGCGTAATATCGCGTACGGCACCACATTTTACTTAAGAGCCACCCTTTGCGTGCATTGTGGCAGTCTGGTTTGAATATTTATTAACAAATGTACCCTAGGCTACCGCTTCCAGTCATATGACCACGCCTTCGTCATTTTTTGTTGGCCCAGACCTTCGAAGCTCCCGTGCAGAGTTTGAATTTCCTGTTAATTTCTGACTGACTCACGTCACTCCCAGGCTGAGAGCCTCAGGCTCTGTTCTAGCCGTTTGACACGAGTGCGTGCTGCGGGCTTCAATGAGCTCCCCTCTCTCCTGTAAACTTCTGTTGCTAAGGTTGGTACAGGTTTATACAAACAGGCAGAGGTGGGAGGTGGGAAAGTCTGAGTAATGGTCCCAATGTGATCCTTATCGATCGAGCCGTGTCTCCTGCGTGCCCCTAACCCCATGCGATATTGCCGAGCAAAGTAGATTTCCTGCTAGATTATGGTGAATCATCATGCCTCTGGTAGGAGACGCTCACCGATCGTTCATACGGAACTCACTAGTTCCGCTGTGCCTTACGGGCTCTCCCTCGAGCCCAACCAGCAGCCGCACAGCGGCGCATGATATAGGCAGAATACTATTACTGAAAAAGACAAGGGAGACTAGAATAACCATTTCTGACTTATTAGCCGTTGTCAACCAGTCATACCCAACCCCGAAATGTGAACCGATAGGACAACGAGCCCATGGCTCAGTGGCTAGAGGCGTTGGGTTTATAACTAATGGGTCGCGACGTCGAATCCCAGGTTTTCCACACTTCGGGAGTGGGTATGACTGGCTGATGACGCCTAATAAGCCAGAAATGGTCATTTCAGCCTCCCTTATCTTTGTCCGTAGTAGCATTCTGCCTATATCATGCGCCGTTGTGCGGCTGCTGGTCGGGTTCGGGAGATAGAGAGTCCGTAAGGCACAACGGGACGAGTGAGTTCCGTGAGAACGATTGGGGAGCGCTCCCCTACCGTCAGACTTTTCCTTCAGGGCCCCAATAAACTGACGGGCTGGAGGGGCAACGTCTTGACTGCTGGTTCTTAACGAAGGAACCTTGTTCGAATTTGCCCAGTAAACATTCGGCTAGAAAGCTCACCTAATATAGTATTTAGACATTCACAATACCTGGAATTTTATGATGTTCCTCTTGCGGGTGTACTGAGAGACGGGTAAAACTTGATAAGGATCTTACAAAACTTCTAAGTAGCTTTCCTCCACTAGCCGGCTATTTTTACGGAATTGTGATACTCTACAAAATCCTAGTCGAAAAGTAAGGGAATCTAAAGGCATTTTTCCCGGCTTCAGTCGCTGTCACTGTGTCCTACCACTGGCCGGAATCAAAGCATTGACTTCTACTTTCCTTTTTCAGCTGACCAGTCGCCGACCCAATTGATAAAGTCCATTGAACATCCGGATGGCACGCCGTACTGGAGAAGCGGTAAGGTTTTCTCGAAGTGGTTGGCATCGTCACCATGCTTTGTTTGCTTAGCTACTTATTCTCCCCGTTTTGCCGTCTGTTTAGCAGAGGTTAGGGTGAACGAAGTGGGCATTTCAGACTAGGCAAAAAATAAATTACACCTTGGCTTTATTGATAATACCTGACAATTACTAATTCCTTTTTTTCTGTGCGACCTTATGAGATGATTCTGAACCCGAGCTCAGAGGCAATGTAGGATTCCCTTAATCTGTCCTGTGACCCGAACAGATGAACGAATGCGACAACTATGCTAGCCAACAGGACTAGAAATCTGGCTCTAAAGAGCCAGAGTTAGTGGGCATTTTATAAATTTAGTAAACGCTCCGAGGAAGGCGCAACTCAGGTATGCTTGCAAGATAGTAGTCAAAACTAAACGACTGAAACCTTACAGTTCATTATAAATAACCCCAAGTTAATGCTATCTTGAGTGGCTCAGCGGTTAGGCTAACATGACGCCTAAAATACGTATTATTTGTACCAATGACACATCGTCTCTGATTAACTGTCGGTCAAAAAATCGATACTCGAAGACGCGTCTGCAGTCGTGGTTTCCTATGAAACAAGAAATCAACAAATGGGCGGAGACTGTGATAAATGGTCGCACTGAAGTCTGATCATTTATTTTAGACTCAGGCCTACGACATTGCTCACACAAGGCCGAATCTGAAATTCAATCGGATGAGAAAAACAGCAATAGGCAATGCAAATGTGACGCCTTTTCGTGTTTGTGGCTAATTGTCCGATTATCTGCTACTTGTTTTAGCATCTGGACTCTGTTTGAAAAATAATAGTGCATTTCACATATCATTATTACGACAAGTTCTCCTTTTACAGTTGCGGACTGCTGGACTCGCATCAAATCCAGCGGCCTCATCTGCAGCCTCCTGAAGGCTGCTCACGTGCAGTTGCCTATTCATGACGGTAAGTTTTGATGCTTGGTTAAAAGGAAGTCAGGTTGTTTTCACTACAGTGCACAATGCATAAACCGATTAAGAAGTTGAGTACGATGAGTGTGCAAGAGAAAACGTGTAAATCTAGAAAGATCACCTGCCCTATTCTAAAATCATATTAAATAAAAATCAGCGTATTTAGAAAAGATGACAGAAGCTCTTGAAGACTCCATCTAAAAAACTAAAACTCCACATGGTTAACAGTTAATTTACGAAGATGTAGTGATAATTTCAACATGCGAAATGCATAAGACTGATTCTGAAACAGGAGTGTTAAAAAAACTGATGAATTTGCTAAGTAACAACAAGCCATACGCCCGGTAGTGGAAGCTTTAACGTTGACAAAACTGGTTACTGAAACGAAGATAGTAGCATAGTTATAATCATAACAATGACCCACCGGATGCGGCTTAGGAAATTCTAGCTGAGCTTAAACAGCCAGACACCACATAAACACACTCGTGTAGATAGAATGTACGGTATAAGTCGGCAAGGAATTCCACTGTCGAATGACTCCATGCAGAGTACGAGGATTCACTGGTATGGCAATAATGGCAATAATGACGTCAAAGATTCGTCTTCGTTGTCATTGAAAATCATACAAAAAATAAAAGTAAAAAGCACAAAAACAGTTCCAATCACCCACCATGGAGTGGCCAAAGTCGTAGTTGCAATGCGTGGTGGGAAGCAGAGTAAAATATCCGACTATAAGAGCTAAATGGAAGGTGCTTCGAACGCAGCATGGAAGAGCATGGACAGCGGTTTAGATACTTCTCCAGCGAGCTCCTTCAACAATTTGGGCTGTATGTCATCCGGTCCAGGTGACTTAAACTCATTCAGCGTCAGCAGTTCTTTGGGGACAGTAGCTTCGGCAAAAGAGGCCAATTCAATCGCTGACCCGTCCTAATCTCAAACGGAAGCCAAATGGGTCAGACGTGATTATTTAGCCCCACAAAAAGCCCCAGTAAACAAACCTCAGCCACCTGTAATACGGGGCCTGGCTACCATCTGCGATCTAGCCGAAAATTTAATGTGGAGAGAATTGATTACTGAAGCCAAGATAGTAGCTTGATTTTCATAACAATGACCCACTGGATGCGGCTTGGGGAATTCTGCCTGAGCCTCAACAGGTGAACAGCCACACACCACATAAGCACACTCGCGTTGATAGAATGTACGGTATAAGTCGGCTAGGAAAAGGAAGGTTGACTGGTGCGGCAATAATGACAGTATGTTATGACCGACGAAGACAAGGGGGACTTCGTCGATAATAACATACTGCCTATATCATGCGCCGCTGTGCGGCTGCTGGTTGGGCTCGAGAGAGAGTCTGTAAGACACGACGGAATGAGTGAGTTCCGTAAGAACGATCGGTGAGCGTCCCCTACCATGGAAATAATGACGTCAAACATTCGTCTTCGGTGCCATTTAAAATCATACAAAAAATAAAATTCCAAAGCACAAAAACAGTCCCAATCACCCGCCATCGGGTGGTCAAAGTCACATTTGCAATGCGTGGTAGGAAGCGAGTAAAATATCCGATTAAAAAAATTAAATGCAAGGTGCTGGTTTCATCTAGATCCTTGACGCAAGACGGCACGTGTATAGGGCCTGAGTAATTCAAGTATAAAAGAATAACAAACCGCCATAGAATTGTAAGGACTGAAATATTCTACTCTTTTAATCCACAACATCCACAGACGCCATAAAGGCCGAACCAGGCCCAAGACGAGTGTGACAAACTATTGATGACTCATATCGTCGAAAATACAGGGAAGGTGCACATCACGAGAAAAAAAACATTTGCGACTTCACGAATTGGGTTTAATTGGGCAGAAAACATAAATGTAAGAAAAGACAATCATAAGCCTTAAACTGACGCGGAAAAAAGCAAGAGTGAGTAGAATTCAATGCAGCGCTGTGACAGAAGAATCCGTGGACTGAACCACTCCCAGCATATGCGTTACAACCATTGAGACGCTTTTTATCATGTGTGCGTTCTTCAACGCGCAACCCTGTGCAGTTCTGTCAGGAATGGTGCTTGTCGCCATAGGGAGAATCCTCTGAACTCTATTAGCATAGTATAGCACACAGACTGGTCCACTGGTCGCTACCCCTACGTTGGAGAGGGACCACGGGTTGGACTGCGCGAACACGTGCATGGTGGTAACAGCCGTCAATTTGACGGGGTGGGGACTGCCGGAGGCCTGTGAATCTGTCACCAAACACATCACGCTGGTCGATCAAGCACTATCCCCCGCCAGGCCGACGCGGCAATTATTCGGACGCGCACTTCCGACCAAGGCCCCGCAACGACACCAAGCAGTGAACTCTCCTTTGGAAGGGCGGTATGAAACAGATTCTGAGAGGATACAACACAGAAAAAGGCATAGGAGAAGAAGACAAAGAATAAGAAACACGAAAAAGCGACAGGAGAACAAGGAACACAGTAAAAGGAAAAGAGAAAAACCAGGGAAAAAAGACATAAAGGAAAGGCGAAAAAAGAAGGAAAAACCCCGAAAAGAGGAGAGGACAACAAATACCCTTGGCCAGATCAAAGAAAAGTGAAAATAGAGCGTAAAACTACACAACACAAAAAACCAGGAACACAGCAGTCGTCAGCAGGTAGTCGGCTAGTCATTCTGGGTGTCTGAGTGGTGTGTAAATGCGAAGTCCGAGCACAAGCTGCATTCTCACCTGTTTCCTTCATTGGCTCGCCTCAATTGCTCAAGTACCTCCTTCTGCACTTGTAGATGTGACTCCCACCGAAGTTTCTACTGTCTCGTCTGCTGCCCCGATGACTCCGACGAGCATGTCCTTGTCAGGTAAGCTTCCCTCCTCCTCCTCCTCCTCCTCCTCCTCCTCCTCCTCCTCCTCCTCCACGCTTTCGCCAAGGACCCCGATCCCATCCCTGTCCCATACCACAGTCATAACCTCCCTGTGTGTGTGTGTGTTATGCCCCCCAAAAGGGCCACGTGGTGGATGTGCTGGACCAACACGGGGGCCACATCGGATTCTGACAGGCGTTATCTGTGCGTAATAACAAATGCCAACAGGTAGGAGGTGCGCTGACAGTCCCTGTTGTCGAAAGTCGTCGCACAGCCGGGATAACTGCAACGCCCTCCATTGTTGTGGCGGTAAAAATCCTGGTCATTTGTTGTGCAGACCAGGGGGTGCGGAATGAAGCGCCAAGGTGAGGATCCGTTCAAGCAATCCACCTGCGGCCTCCCTCGTCTCCGGTCTTGTTGACTTTGTCTTGACACCGGCTCAGGCGGGGGAGGAGGAGAGAGCGTGGTAGATACAGCGCAAGTCTACTGGCACTATAAACCCATGCACAAGTCACCGTCCCTGCTGCCACCTCCAGTTGTGGGGCATACGGTGGACATCGTCGAAATCGACGGCCGAACTGTCGTGTGCGTGTGTGCATCAACTGATGTAGGACAGAAATTCGATAAGTTGTGGTTTGGTAGGCCCATCTGATGGACAAAATACTGTTGAGGTTAGAGTTAAGGCCTAGGGTTAGGGTTTAGGGACTGACATCGCGGACTGGCTGCTTTGGAGCAGTGGAACTATGGTTTAAGAGAAGGTGTTACCCACACACACACATGTCTTCCTGGGCGTCTACCTCCTCCAATGCTACGCCATTTAGGCGGTAAATCCTCCGACTCAGAGATCGGATCCTGCCGACTCGTAAATCATTAAAAAAGCCAGTCCTGTCACAATTTCTCGAGTCGGGTCAGGTCTGCCTGCGAGCGCCCTTTGTCAATTTCAGTTCGGATGACGCTCCAAAGTTTAAAATCATCAGCGAACATTGCGTCATCGCAATTCAATTCACGGACGCAGTCGCTGGCATATACATATAATGAATAGGGTAGGGCCAAGGACGGAACCTTGAGGAACACCGCTTTCAACCGCTACCGCCGCTGACTGCCTGTCACCGACGTGGACAATTTGAGAGCGACCGTCCAAGAAGCTTTGGATCCACTTAAGGAGATAACCCCCAATGCTTGTTCGGCCTAAGCCGTACAGGAGACGCTGATGTGGTACACTGTCGAATACTTTCTTAACGTCGACGTAGACTGCGTGCACTGCATTGTCGCCAACAACCGTCCGGATCCAGCGATCTAAACAATAAAGTAGGTTTGTTACTCATGATCTGCGTCTGCGAAATCCGTTATGAGCATCGCATAGCAGATTAGGCTCTTCTACGAAGTGCATTATTTCCCGCTTAATTATTTTTTCCATAATTTTGCAGCAAGAGGAATTAAGGCTGATTGGTCCGTAGTTGTTTGCTAGACCTTGCTGTAGCCTTCATAAAGTGGTGTGATTTGCACAGATTTCCAACCGGCGATAAATAGCCTGCTTCGAACGAAGCTTGGAAGAGCATGGACAGCGGTTTAGATAGTTCTCCAGCAAGCTCCTTCAACAATTTGGACGGTATATCATCCGGGCCAAGTGATTTAGACTCATTTAGCGTCAACAGTACTTTGGGATTAGTAGCTTCGGCGAAAGAGGCCAAATCAATCGTTGACCCGTCCACTATGTCACAGTGGGAAGGAAGAAATGCGCTTTCCTACGTTAAGGTGAACTTAAAAAATTATGACAGGTGCTCTGCCTTTTCTGCGTCTTCACTGAGTTCTAGGTCGTTACTAGCTTTCACTAATGGGATTGGGTCTCTGTTTCGTGTGCTTCTTCTTATATAACCATAGAATAAATTCAGATTTTCAGCGGCCCGATTCAGTAGGTCTTTCTGGACAGAACGTCGCGTCCCGAGGATTAGCCTCTTAACTAGGTTTCTCTGTGTCTTGTATGCATTTATCGACACAGAGCTCCTATCTTAGAGGGATTTCCTCCATAGCTTCCGCTTTTTATTCACATATTAAAGCTTGTGTTAGCCAAGCTTTAAAAAAATAACTTCGGCCCTTCGGTCACTGGGGAATGCTACGATCATAAACGAAGATGTCCTGGACAGTTTGGTGAAACAGACATTTACGGCTCTTATCGACACGTATGTTACCATACGTCTGGTCAAACACTTGTTTAAGAATGTGAAGGCTTTGATGAACTTTGACGGACTCGTCGCCGGACTGAACCGGAGGAAACTTGTAGAAGATGCGGTGTTCAAGGAACTTGTCAGGAATGTGAATCCGCAGGTCAAGGCATAGCAACTGTGTTGGTCTGCAAGGCATTGGGATGATGACCACTACTACCAAACTGATTTTATTCTTACACTTGCCAGTACACGAGAACAGTTTTGTAACAGGAGTAGGCTGGCTAGGCAGTCAGCAGTCGTCAGCAGGTAGGCGGCAGGTCATTCTGGGTGCCCGAGTGTTGTTCGAGCACAAGCTGCATTCTCACCTCTTTCCTTCATTAACTCGCCTCAATTCCTTAAGTATATTCTTCTGCGCTTGTAGATGTGACTCCCACGGAATTTTCCACTGCCCCGTCTGCTGCCCCGATGACTCCGACGAGCATGCCCCTGTCAGGTAAGCTTTTTTCTCCCCTCCCCTCCCTCTCCTCCTCCTCCTCCTTCTTCTTCTTCTTCTTCTTCTTCTTCTTCTCCTCCTTCTCCTCCCTCTCGTCCTCGTCCGCGCTTTCGTCCTTACCCCCAGACCCCAGCCCCGTCCCCATACCACAGTCGTATCCGCCCTGTGTGTGTGTATGTGTGTGTGTGTGTGGTTGTGTGAATGTGCTTGTGACTACAGTCGAGCAGACATGTCCCACACACTTCGACCTTCGTGATTGCCTTCGGATGCACTGTGCCACGCAATCCATCGCATGCCACTGTGACTGCGGCCTGTTGGTGACCGTTGCCTTTGATATCGTTATGTGAGTTAGCGCTAGTGACAAGTAAGGCGAAGAGGATTGACGGTTGCAGTGTCGTAGTTGGTCAAATTCGGGAGACTGGATTTGTCGTATGTGAGATGGCCGGATGTCAATCACTGCAATTCGGGCCTGTCGCCGGTCCTAGCAGCATATGTTGAGGTCGTTCTTGATGTTGTCCTCGTCGATGTCGTTTTTATTGTTGTTGTTTATTTTCTTGTTGTTATTGCTCCTGTCGATTGCACTGATGCGTGCGTGTGCGTGCGTGTGTGGAGGGGAGGAGGAGGAGTAGGAGGAGGAGGAGAGGAGGAAGAGGCACTGGGCCACGAGTTCGTTGCCCTGTTGGTTACGATCGGGAATATACAATGTTGGGGGGTGCTCGTCGATCGTTCTTACGGAACTCACTAGTTCCGTTGTACTTTACGGACTCTCTCTCTCTCGAGCCCAACCGGCAGTCGCACAGCGTTCCTGTCCTTCTTCTTCTTCTTCTTCCTTCTCCTCTTCGTCATTGCTGTTTCATGTTCGGCCATCCTCGTCCAAAGTAATTTTCGAGTTTCTCCGACCTATTTACTTTGCTCGCAACTGTCCCTGACTCAGTAAACGGCTCCAGACGTTTCCTGCCGGTGCAGTGGGTCTTTTGGTCTCATTGACTGTCAGCCGATTGTCGCTTCCTGTTTGTATGTAAGTCCAAGTGTTGCCAGTAGGCGACCAACGACCTCTGAGACATTCCTAACATACATATGGTGCCGCCTCACCCCTTGTCTCATTTGAGCATGCACCTATTGACAAAGTCATGCGGGCAGCCATTTGCTCAGAAGACTCGTCAGGGTTATTGGAATTCGGCTACCCTGTCTTCTGGTTCACTGCAGTTCGTTTCAACATGCGCCTCGTGCATTCATCGCCCATTATCTGCGATTGCCTCTGAAGATGAATCGGAATGATAATGCTTAACTTGAGGCGAGTGAACGTCGTGTTCCAGCGACCGTATCTCATTCTTATGGGACTAAGTCAGTCCAATTGTTCACTGACTTTTGATCCGTATTTACAAACGCCTATCCAGGGGAGGCCGAGAGAACTGCAATCTGCTACCAGTCCATTATATCTGCTCACGATGTACAGCCATACAGAAAGTCTCACCAAATATGCACGACACTCAGGACTGTTTTGGTTTGAGTAAGTTCTGAGTGGACGGCTTGATAAATGAACATTTCATATTGACCCAGTTGTGAAAAACACGGTGCCTCGGTGGGATTCGAACCCACGCAGTAAGGGAAAGGCTTTAGTACAGGCAAAACTCTAATCACTTGAGCTACGAAGCCTCGCCGGACGACGCGAGTTTAATCACATTTGGGTCAAGTTACCTGCCAACCTACTGCAACGTCTGGAATCCACCAAGTACGATACAGTAAGTTGACTGTCCATGCAGGATTTCCTAAGTAATTCACCTAGAATCCACCAAATGACTAACAGGCTTACGTAAATAATTGATCACTTCTGAATTCGCCCTTCATCCTCCACGTAATTGGTGGAGCAGTTGTCGTGGTAGCTTGACTGTGTATCGGCCTAAATCAGTCACACAAAACCCAGTCACCTGGGAGATTGAAAGGGGGGTTTCAAATGAACTTATCTAATGTCAGGCATTCATTCCTCGAGCCTTCTTTGTACAGAATGATCTCTCCTCGCAAGCTGAAATGTATCCTATGCAGTTGTTTGCACTGGTCAGTCCACAGCCTTCGTTCGTTCCCTTACCGTAAATGGCCATCACAATCTCTTCACCTGACCTGGTCGACAACTGCTGAATTTAAATTAAATGACTACGAGTGCTTCATAGAATGAACCTTCTGATGGTCGCTGGTCTTCATTTGAGTGTATCATATTCATCCAGGGCTAGACTACAGCGTTCGAGCGTTTGTTCGTCCCTGAGAGACCAGGCAGACGGGGTAGCGATAGCCGTATGTAGCAGTCTAGATTTTGGATATTTTCGGAAGATGCTTAAAGAGTCGAGCCTCGGCGGAAGGCAGTCGGAAAAGACTGGGGTTAGCACCACCGAAGCTGTAGGCCGCATACGTCAGGAGCTAAGCAGATTCACTTTCTGCCTTGATCCTGCCCTCTTATTTGCCGAACAGCAGCATGGTTTTCATGCTGGCTGAAAACAGAGGTAACTGGATAGTTATGTAGAGATATTGCGCATTTCGCGATCACATGACTGAACATCTGGAAGCCAAATTGCGTCTGAAAACAAGAGGAGTTTTAGTTTCGGGAAAATTTCGCGATCCAACTTGAAGAAGGCGTACGAATGCAGGATCAGAAGTTCGTTTGGAGAAGAGCAGCCAGCTAGTATTAAATATTTAACTCCACTGAGAAAATGGTGCACAAAGCCTCCTGTGCTACAGTAAGGATGTTTATTTTAGTTTCGTCAGTAGGGCATATAGACGAGGCAATCGACGGAATCTGAGGAACGGATTGAAAAAATTCGCATTTCTGCCATACATTTGTTTTGATAACGCGGTATCAGACAGCCCGAGCAATTTGAAAGATGCGAATTAGGAGACGTTTGAACGAGGGGAAAGAAAATAATTCAAGGTTAGTGGTTATATAAGAGCGAATTGGGCGAGACCATATGTGGCAGGAAAACTTAACCCTGAGTCTTACCTCCCTAACTATAAATAGGTAGGTTAATATATGTAAGAAAATTCCATAGCGAACGGTTGAATATATATTGCAGAGGGTAAAAAAGAAAGAGTGAGAAAGAAGAATGGAAGAGAATATACCAATTAATCTACCGTAACAGTGATCGTGCATTCGTTATCTTTCAAAGTGAGAAAGGCGTTGGATTAAAGCTAAATGCTAAGGAATTATAGATGGAAGATAAATACATAAGCTTGATAAGTTTGCTGCAGAGGCACAACGAGGTAACGCAGAAAGAAGAGGGAAACGAGATAAGGATGGAAAGAGGAATACTGGTTTCCACGCCTTGGCGTCGCCTACAGGAGAATGACTAGCAAATTTATTCGTAGGAGTTTAAAATCATAGTTTGTAAGGTAGGGAGGTCAACCTTAGCTGAGTAGTTTGCTAACAGGGCAGAATCGTGATATTCGTTTTGCCAGGAAATTTCGGCGGGAGGCGTCGCAGACGGCGAAAACTTATCAAAGAATAAAATACAGCTAAACACTTACTGCTGAAGGTGACAAGAGAAAACAAAATGGCCATCTCTAGCCGAATTCTCACTGATGTATGGCGGCTTTGAATACTCCCATTCAGGACCGGTAGGATCTCGAACCTTGGATTAACAGATCGGTCGATTAATTTAAAACATACTTACTACTACTATGTTCCACCGGATAACCGCAGCCAAAACTCGGTCAATATGAATTATTCAAAATCTGCCAGCACATCTGTGAATTACGTGAGCCAGGAAGTCATCAGATGGATTCTAGATTTATTACATAGGAAATCCTGCATAAGCAATCAGCTTACTGTATCAGATTAAATGAATTTCAAACGTTCATTTATCAGTACAGATTTAAGCTGTTTGACGACGGTGCTATCAAAGTTACTGGAGTTCTTTCCTCTTGTATAAAGCAAAACCCAACAAACTCGATTTTTGTCTCCACGCTGCATTCGATTTTCACTTCAATCCCTTGTAGACCTCTCTTCCAACGGCACTTCGGCTTTCACCACTGTCTTCCCGATGAGCACGCCTTCATCAGGTGGAAACACCATGATTCCAATAATTTGTATTTACCTCACTCTACCTCCCAGTATCTGAGGAATATGTATGCAGAATTTTTACCTGATTGGCTTCCAAAGACGAAGAAGTGATCTCGAGAGCGGGAGCAATTTGTCATGGCGTTCAACAGTGTAGTGGAAAAAGAAGAAGAAGAAAGAAAGAAGGGGGAATTAGTAGAATGACAGACGTGAAAAACGTAATTTAGGGTACAATAAAGCATCTGCGTGACTGGAGTTTCACGCAGCTGTCTTAGAAGAAACATTGTTGTTATTATGGAGATGGGGCAGTAAAAAGAGGGGAAAAAGCGTGGAAAGGGTAAACTTGAAAATATCAACGTAAATAGAAAGGAAGCAGAAGACAATAACTGGATAACTGTCCGTCTCCACCCAGAAATAGGCCACGGGTTTCAAAATCCACAGCCTCACGGCTAAATGAGGGAGTGAGGTAAGTGCGAAAAAGAAATCGGTGAGGTTGCATTGACTCGGAGCGCCAGCAGCAAATGCTGACATTTGCACTCCACATACATACAAGCAATTCTTCAAACAAACTAGAAGCAAATGTGGGAATTGATCGATAGGGAGCATGATATTAGCAATGATAAGGAGAAGAGAAATGACTACACAGTTAAGAAATTTGATGTTGACTATCACGTCGTAAACCTGAGGTTTTACATTTATCTCCGCATCTTATGGCTGTGGTGATTTTAGTGCTGACAAAAACATACAACTCTGAAACTCGGGTGATTGGGACGAGTGGAGAACCGGAACCCTGGTTGAACGATTACTATGATATGAGCAGCTCTTCCTCCAAACTCGTCGCTGGAAGAATATGCAACCAGGTCAGTGTTCACATTTTTAACATTTATAAGGCAATATTTCCTCCCTCCCTTCCTACTCCTGCTCCTGACTATCTCCTTCCTCTATCTTCACCTCTAAATTCTACAGCGTATTCACATCTACAGCGTATTCTCCCGCAATTTAATAGACCAG
>CACRXP010000117.1:777787-789305 GCA_902702965.1 Spirometra erinaceieuropaei
TCGTTGGTGATTTACAAGGCAGTTGACAGAAAAATAGGAGACTTCGATTACTTAAGCGGGGAGTGGAGTGGGGACAGGTTTCTTCGAAGTTGCCCAAATAAAAGACAGGATTTTACGGAGCGGGACATAGTTTTAGCTTGTGCCCCAATGTTGTTATTATTGTAAATTAATTTTAGAAATATTTCAGACCTGACGAGTACCTACAAAATTCAGCCGTTATTTCACGGGATTCGATGTAGTCTGTAGTTTTTTGTATCGCCCTAACAATAGATATGAGGCTCCAGGGACTTGAACCCGATTTACTTGGATTTAACTGAATGTAGTATGTGATGTTGCTGGTTTGGCTCGAGAGAGAGTCCATAAGGCACAACGGAACGAGTGAGTTCCGTATGAACGATCGGTGAGCGCCCCCTAACATTGTATATTCCCGATCAAAAACCGACAAGGCAACGGGCTCGTGGCCCGGTGAGTAGAGGCGTTGACTTCTAAACCAACAGGTCGCGAGTTCGAGGCTCGGGTGTTCCACACTTCGGGCTTGGGTATGGCTGGCTGACGACGGCTAATAAGCCAGAAATGGCCATTCCAGTCTCCCTTGTCTTTGTCGGTAATATCATTCTGAATGTAGTATGTTGGCCTGACGGAGTACTTAGGTATACGCACAGGTAGTAGCAGCTGTACATTTTAAACTTCTCCCTATGTGACACTGATATTGGATGGTAAAATTTGCACTGCGCTTGGTCGTGTTTGAGCACGCGTGCTAAGTTTTGATGGGGTACGTAGCGCAGCAGAAATAAAGCAGCACAGGTTATGCAGGCAATTTTCTAATCACCTCCGTGGCCAATGTAGTTGAAGCTACAGTCGTGGACTGTAAAGTTATGTCATTGCTCCTGAGATCACCTGCCTGACTATGCGAGGACATCTTATGCAAGATTTAGTTTCTGTCTTAAATGTAGTTCACCACTCAGTCTTCGGACTTGTTCTTTCGTATAAACTTTGTTTTTTTTCAGCATATTTCCTTGCTGAGGAGCAGGTAAAGAGGAGACTGCTTTCCACCCCATGGCTATGGAACGTAAAAATTCACCGTCAGTGCTGTTTTCGAGAGTAGCGACAGCGGGGCCATGTGAAGGAGGACTTAGTAACCAATGCAGGTTATAAGGGAGCAGATGGCACATTAGAGCCCTTGAATATCAAAATCGTTACCACAAGAGATTTATGTCTTTGATGTCAGCGAGGACTGAACATGCAGTCCACTGAGCGACTGTAGAACACGTAATCATAAAATGCGGGAAGGACGTTAAGCGGAGTTTTATGAGTGGGGCAGATGGAGGCGAAAATAAAAGGAGTTTTCGGAAGGAGTTGACAAAACTCACATCTCTGCCATGTACGCCGGAGTAGACCGCGCAGTTTGCAAGGTGCAGAGTAAGAGCACGCAAACGGGCGGAAAACAGGTAATCCATCATTATTAGTTAATTATGGCCGGATTGGGTAAACCGGCATGTGGCAGAAAAACTTAAAATTAACCAAACCCTAGTCCTTTTCCTAACCCTGATCTCAAGTCGATCTCCAGCAGGAATCCTTCGTAAACTTCATTCCAGCCGTAACCCCAATATAGCATGCCTACGCAAATGAAATAAGTAGACATTTTAAAATATTAAAAACGAGCTGGACCATTATTCAGTTGTCGTCCTTGTCTCTATTTTTCTTGGCGCGGGATATCTGAGGATTTTTGTTATTAGAGACGCATTAAAGCAAGTTGTCACTTGTTTCAAGAAAGTCTTCCCCATTCCACTTTTCCCCTAGTTGTGACGAAACAGTACAGATGCCACGGCAGGGTACTCGATTCAGGCGGTTCTCCGAGGTCCTGGGCTTCTGAATACCATGACATGAGCAGCCAGTTGGCGTTAGCTCTTGCCGATTTCGTGTGTGAACTGGTGAGTCTGTTTTCTTGCAACTCCCTCTTGGGTTTTAATCATTCTTCCAGGAAGACCAGAATGTCATTAATGTGCCTCCGCCTCTGGCTGTAGAAGACAAGACTGGAAGACGAGTTACCCATTAGCCCGGCTGCTGGCTACCCACATGTGGCGGATAGTGAAACGGCTTTTAGGTTAACTGCGCAATAGACAGACTCTCGCGCCTAACGAATAAGAAGTCACGACCCCGCATCGACAATGCTACCACGAGGGGGGGGGCTGAGGTCTGACAGGTCGACTGTCCCCCTATAAATTTCCGAAAAGCCCGATGATGGCGTTGTGACTTGGCGATCGTGAGGCGCCAGTAAGTAAGTTTTCTTGTCAGCGTTGTCCTGGGGGTTAAGTTCTTGAGCCAAAGCATTGGAGAAGACAACCTCAAATGAGCAATCTGAGCGCGCCGCTAGGGAGCCGCCTAAACATAAAATACCCAAGAAACCTCATGAGGATGTCCGACTGCATTTTTATACGGTCCGGTAGACCTCTCCATAAAAATAAACTAACCTTCCGACCAAACCTTCATTTGTGAACACGAATTTCTACACAGTGCGGGAATCGGCATGAGCGCAGGACTGCAGTCAAGATCATATACCTGCCACCTTAGCCTTAGTCATATTGGCCTACGGAATTCCGGAGTCGCGTAGAGCGATTTCCAAGTGAGGCAACTATCATTCTGATAGGCTAGAAGTCTTTTTCTGTTTAATTGGATTAATCAGACTGCAGAAGTGGGTTTATTTGAGCGGAATGTTTATCACAAAACACATCATGAATAGTTACTTTGGACGATCTAAATAGGATTTACAACCTAATTTGCATTGTACCCAAAGCATGATAGAAATCTAATTTTTTCTCACAGAAACCTGATAAAATACTTGCGTTCCTAGTGCCTAGGAAAAAACAAGTTTTTCAGAAAACTTTCTTTTTAACAGCAATTTTAGAGGCAGGTTCGATTGTAGGCAGTGGGCGACTGGATCTGTTTATTTCGTGCGCACTTATTCTTACTTGCACAACGCATGACCTTCGAAGAGGGCTTTTCTGTGAGTTTTACTGTCTTCGGGCCTTCTGTGAGGCCTTTTATAAAGTGATGAAGGGGACACGATCGCGGGAGTAAGAACTTTATTTGCTGAACGTTACGGATTCCTGCCCGAATCCATCATCAGGGGAATCCACAGTCCAGTCGCGTTAGCGCTTTTCGGCTTTATTAGCTGGTTTGTAACGTCCAAATGAAATTATCTATGGAGACGCATACTAACCTGGAGCAGAGCCCGTCCATTTGTCTTTTAATGCTTACGACGAAATCCGCCTGTTACTTTCATCCTACAGACATTAGAACCTTTCCCCTTTTAAAGCAACGCCATATTCTAATCTATTATTTCACTTGGCCAGCCTTTAACAGCTGATGTTGGCATATTCATCAATGTAAACTGTGAAAGAAGACGGTTGTAATGGTCGAAGTGGAGCCACTGGCTGTAAATCCCCATACTAACTCTCATAATTTGTTTAGGATATGCTACAAATAGTGAAATTGCGAACTGTAATCCATATTTACTTCATTAAATATGAGAACCGGAAGCTTCTTTCTGTGGATATAAAAAATATATCAATTTTCATGAAACCAATGCGTTCTGTATAGCTTGGCAACATAGGTACGAGGGGAAGCACACGCTGTGTTTCCAACATTCATGAGGCAGTAAACTTTAAAAAAGACAAAATGGCCGATGAGACAGTATAAAAATTTAATTTTTCTTGGCATTGTATATGGGAAATATTATTTATCAAATAAGAACAGTCAGAATAAATTGAGAAATTCGATATACATCAGTCGTTGTGTCTTCAAGATGCATTCTGAACCACAAGCTAGTATCCTCTGTTTTTAGAATGAATCCGCGATTGGATGTCAATCTAATGTTAATTCAACCCCGTTTGGTCAGGTTCTCCTAAATGGAAACGTATTTTGTGATTTTAGCAAATATCGATGCATTTCGGCTCGAAGGTTGTGCAAAACATGTTTCATCTGAATAATTCAATGGTCCTTGGTCAGATGGTTTTGAAAACAGGTGTATATGGCTCTACAATGGAGAACTCCGGAGTCTGATATGCAAGACAGTATCTGCGAGTGTTACCTTGGCTAAATTTAAGGAGAACCTTATTCAAGCAAACAAACACGTCTTCGGCAAGCCTAATGTGATTTTCAGATTACAATAGGGAGAAGAAAAGATTTCCGAATATTCAGACCACTGAGATAATTAAAGTAGTTAAACAATCAACTATAAATGTTGTCGTGGCTGTGATTATCCCGCCGTTTACTCCGGAACTTCAGCTTCGCCCTATGGCTGTCAGTAGGAATACTGCCTAGTTTCCCCGAAGAAACATGCAGACGAAGAATTTAATCCTCAAGTTCTTTAGTTAACCACGCAGCTCTTTAAATTTTGCAGCTGGTGGCCCTTCTTCGTCTCGGACCTAATCTGGCATTCCGTAGGGCCAAAATCACCTGCATAGTTGTGACCTTCTATGAGGGCTCCGTGGTTGCTGAAACGCAGGTTAATGTGACGTTCGACGAAAACACCACGGTTGTGAATGATACCTCATCATCTGCCTTCGTACAACAGCTGTCAGAAGGAAGCCAGACAAACTATACAAATGGAAGTAGTCCAACACCGGTGTTTGAGATGTCGACTGTAAATGTTACAGGTGAGTGAGTTATTCTATTTCTGTCGTAGGTGGGAGGTTCTCTAAAATCATACAACAACTTCTGAGGATATAAGTAGGAGAAATAAGCTGGGGAGTCGGATGACATACGTCCTGACACAATCATTCTTGTTTGGTCTGATTGCACAAAGGTGTAAAAAAGCGCCTTTGACGCCGAACGCCTTTGCAGAGAAAATCTCTGCAGTGGGTGTGGAATCACAAAGCTCTTAGTTGAACTGTCTGCATAGCATGTAATCCGTTGATAAAGCATCAGGAAGAAATAAGGCTTCTCCGTTGTATGTGATCACCACTGGGCAGAATAAGTTGAACTTCACTTGACACGGGAAATCCCCTATGAAGTGACATTCTGATCACTTCACAGAGTTTTTTTACTTTCTATATAAAAAATTTGACTCCAGAACTACTTTTGCCCCTTATATAATGCTACTTCGTAAAATCAATTCTCAAGACAAGGCCATGGACAATCCCATCTCGTAAATACATAATTGTTTTATTATCGCAGACGAGATTAACTATATCGCAATATTAACTATTCGACCTCCAGTGCTGTGTCGACGTGAATTGGCAGATAACGTTGAACAGATGACATGAAGACACCAGTAAGCTGTGCTTATCTTGTTTGATCAGGGCAAGGAAATATTTACTGAGCCAAAGGTGGGTATTTCTGTTCTAGCATCAATGCCAGAAGCCAACTCCCTCGGGGTGAGGGGAAGATTCATTGACTACCGTCCATGTCATATAAGTTGTAGAGAAGATAAGTGACACGAAGTTCATGCATCTTGTGGACAGCATTGCTCTTTGACGTTCCAGTCTGTTGTAGGGGTTGATACTGCCGTGCAAAAAATCGCCATTTGGAGTCATTTACTCTCGAAAAGTCTAAAAGCCCATCAAGACAGGGCTCGTCGGGCGACATCTGTGCTGAACGCCTTGGTAACTAGTTTCATGCAGTTTCTTGATGAGACGTCCCCCCTTGCACATTGCGTCGGGTGGATTGAGGATGAAAACTTATTAAAACGTTCACCTTTGAGTGGTGACGCTTTTTACGACCATTCAAACTGGTAGATCGATGTGCGGCCATGCCTAAAGATAGTATCACTGCATAGTTGACGAGTGTACATTAATTAGGCCCGAGAGGATTATTCCCCTGGCTGACTCGCGGAGAGGGTAAAAGGCGGACTCCTGCCTCCCAGCCACGTCCACGAAGGGCTCTTTTCCTACAACTCATTACTATGTTTGTGTCATTTAGTGTTGAGCTAAGGCTTTATTTTTCGACTGTATACTCGTTCACTGTCAATTTTGCATACCCAATTGTGTCGCAAACCAGATTTACGCATATAAGGTTTGGTACCAGACCCCTGCGTTCGTTATATCTTAATGACTCAGGTATTCTTTACTCACTTCTAGCCACCGTTATCAGCACCTCAACATCGACATCGGAAACAGCAGCACCGTCTGGTAAGTGCCACTCTAAGGACAATCCCTCATACTTACAGTAGGTGGGCTAACTCATGAAATGTCAACCGAAATTCCGAAATACGTTTTCGTTTCGAAAAGAATAATCAAGTAGGATTTTTAAATAAATCAGCCCACAGCATAATTCTATAATATTTCAGTTACCTCAGGATGTCAACTTTCGAATGAACTTCCTTCCGGCTGCGGGCAAAAACTACACTCTGTAAGAATGACTACTTAAATGGCATGAATTTTCTCATTGATTTTCCATACCTTTAAAAGTCCAATTATATTTTATGGAAAACATGCATAAATTATTCATTCTTTTGCTCTTTCGGTAGAGCATTACGCCTTCTTCTAATTTTATACTCGAAGGAGGGAGATAATTGGTTGTTATAAGAGTTTATAATTGTGGGACTTTTAACTAACTTGAAATGGCCGTTCATAAATCGTCATGCCTCTGCATTTGCAAGTGTGGCTTATAAAGTAAACAATATGGATCAAATCCACTACTGTTGAGAAATTTCATGATTTCCGTTCGCGCAAAATACACGGCTTGCAGTTTGGAAACCCTGAATCCAACTGTAACGGTAGAGCGAGTTCAAAATTATTCGGGAATCGGAAAAGTTAGTGAAAACCAAATTATCTCCCTTCTTCGAGTATCAGATTAGAAGAAGACGTAATTGTCTACTGAATGAGCAGAAGAATGAATAATTTTATGCAAGTTTTCCATAAAATATAATTTGACTTTTAGAGGCATCGAAAGAGGCATGAGAAAGTCATGTTATTTAAGTAGTCATTCTTACAGAGTGTAGTTTTGGCCCGCAGCCGGAAGGAAGTTCGTTCGAAAGTCGAAATCCTGAGGTAGCCGAAATATTATAGAATTATGATGCAGGCTGACGAATTTTACAATCCTACTTGATTAATCTTTTCGAAACGAAAACGTATTTCGGAATTTCGATTGACATTTCATGAGTAAGCCCACCTACTGTATCTTGGACTCGTTTGCATTTTGCTTCAGGTCAGGGGAAGTCAGTTTAAATAGACGCACTTAACAGATTATTAGTCGTCAGTCCTATTACACTAGTATACGGTCACCCTATCATGGGAATAAAGGTAGGGGTCAGTTACGCTCTGCGGGTTCAAAGTGTAAGCACAGTGTGGGCATTGCAAGTGAAGTAAGCCGAAGGAGGATACTGAAATCGTTAGTAGGGAAAGTAGCCAAAGCTTAACGGAAAAGGGCAACCTGATGTTTCGGTTTAAAGGTAGGGTTAGCTTAGGGGTTTGGGTAAGGGTCAGGCTGAGGATTGAGTTTAGGGTCGTGGTTTGTGTAAATTTTGGGAGTCCCGGTTAGAGTTAGGGTTTGGATTGCGATTTTGGTTTACGTTTAGTATTATGGTTGGATTTAGGATTGGTGTTGTGGTTAGGGTAGGGTTACGGTTAAGGTTAGAGTCAGGATTTTGGTTAACTTTGGAACTAGGGTCTTGCTTGTGGTTAAGGTTAGGGTCTTAATCAGGGTAGGGATTTGGGTCAGGGTTAAGGTTAGGAGTAGGGTTGGTGCTAGGGTTTGTGGTATGTTGAGGTTTAGGTTTAGTTTTAATTTTGGGGTTAATCTTAGGTCTACTTTTGAGGTTAAGATTAAGTTTGCCGTTCAGTTAAGGTGACTGCTGCCCCGCCTGTCCAGTCAGCCGGATCCTTGTGGGTATTCTAGGTTTCATTCAATCTCAGGGCAGACTTGTCACACGTCAGGTTGCCTTTTCCGTTTCATCCTCGGCTACTTTCCCCACTAACGATTTCAGTCCCACCCTTCGATTTACTTAACTTTCAATGCCCACATTGCGCTTACACTTGAGATCCGGACAGCGTAACCGTCCCTTGCGTGATCAAGTCCGCAGTTTATGGACGACGTATGTTCACCTGAGTCTACTTCGTCCAATATAATGCTTTAGTAGGTCACAAGTGTCTGTAGGCAGTAGGAGGCAGGGGATCAAGTCTATGGGTGTTACAATGAGGTATTTCGTGGTGGAGGCTGCGGGACTAGCGTGCAGTTAGTGATGAAGGTTTCTCAAAGCCTAACCTGCAACATCCTCCCTCATAATGCCAGCTAGTGGAAGCCTGCTGTGTGGCTAATTGGAAAAAGCCATGTTGAGCGGCAGCTTACAAAGACGGTGGCACCTACTGCACACTCAACTCATCCAAAGGAGTACACAGAGCGTCCAGTGGGTTGTTCTTGCGGAAAAATCAGTTAAGTTAGGCATCACCGTTGCAAGCCACTCCTAATCTGTTTTCCTCTGCTGCACCTTCGTCTTCCTGCGGTTTCTGTTGACGGCTTGTCTCACTTATCTACCCTCAGGTTTTTATTTTGTATTGGGCCAGTGTACACTTGTGGTTAATGCTAATTTCCTGACAAGAGCCCATTCTGTATGGCTGACCGTTTTGCATAAGCTTCTTAATGCGATTTTGACTGTTAACTGCCTTTATGGCATGCCCAAATCCACTTGATGCTGCAGTCGCTCATTTTTACAGCGTGTTACAGTGGCTAAATTAGTTGACCATTGTGAATTGTTTCGCTCAGTTTCAAAAGTCACTTATCTTTTGTAAAAGGGAACACATTGTACGGCTCCTCTTAACGATACAGATCAAGGAGTTAACGTCAAAATGATGAGAATTACGAGACCTCTTGCCTTCCAAGTGCTTTCAACTTCAAAACGCCAAAATACATGCAAATAGCATATACAGTGTTGAATTGAAAAATACCACCCACAAAAACAGGGAAAAACTTGAATGACTCTTTCTGGCTTATTGACTGTGTGCAGTTCGTGATCCCCAAGCCGGTTTGACAGGGGAAAATGGAGCCCCGCGTATCACAGGTGGTCCTGCCTATATTTACAGGAGAGTTAGGGTTAGAACACCGAAATAGGTACTCCCCGAATTTGGCGCGGGGCTATCTGTAGTACAGGGTTGTTCATATTTCCGTGTCCGGCTCCCAAACCCTCAGCTAGGGGTCGAGCTGTAGGCCCGATTTAATTGGTCGTTAAACATTGTCAGGCCAGGACTCTACCCATTTGAGCTACGGACTCGCATCCTGTCACGGGCGTGCGTTCGTACGTGTATGTACTTTAATACGCGCGACAAATGGAGTACAATTTCGTTTCAAAATTCACCGATAAGGGTCAAATTTCAACATCAAGCCCCATGCACGCACGTATGAGGAAAGATTAGGGATCAGGTTATGGGAGGTACTCGTCCTGTTGTGTGCAGAACCCTTGCAGGCAGTGGCATAGCGGTCCGTAGTATGTACAGAGAGGCAGTAATGGCGACGACATGCGAGACTGGAATGGGCATTTCTGTCTTACTAGTCGTCGTCAACCAGCCATACTCAGATATGAAGAAGCTGGAATTTGAACCCGAGTTCCTTGACCACTGAGTCTTAAGTTCAAAGCTCTAAAATTGAATGCCATCTGCCCGTTTTGCTGGCTGTAGTTGGGAGTGTCCCCTATCGTAGAAAATATGTTCACTTGGCCAGTTTTGCAGTGTCCTACATATACTTTACGTTCGCCTAACATAGCTGAACGAAGACGGATAAAATCGTACACAAGTGACGAAAGCGACCACTGATGAGAGGATCGAACAGGCAATTCTTCATGTGCACTATGACCTAACATTTGATGAAGCTTCATGAAAGTCCCTTCATAGATATACTTAGACAAGTCAAACACTGGTAATTCAGTCCAGAGAATGGTGAAAAAGTTTCTGTGTACAGCAACTATTCAAGACTTACTGGAGAATGACAGCATTCAATTCAACTGACGATGTGAGCGCTTATGACGTTCTGAAAAACCAACTACGGAGCGGCCATTAATTGGACGTTCAGCGGCTTGTCAGAGACGGTAGAACCTCCACGAAATGCTGAATAAATGCCGTTTTTGCCCATGCGTTCTGCTAGACCGCAGTCGCTTCGGCTCAATTAGGCACACCAATGAAAGGATTTAGCCCTATATTTTGATAGTTCTGTTGTCAGCGGTTGCAACAGTTGATTCCTGTGTTAGACAGCCTGGAGGTACGTGACTCTCTGTAGTTTTGACATGCCGCAGCCACACCACCTTATGACGAACGCGATTACCTAAACAAGATCGTCGACCGTCAGTAGACTGGTCGTGGAGGGACCATGAAATAACTACCTAGAACTTCTGGTCTAACCCTACTGCATCTTTTCCTTCTTGGGGCTGCCTGAAATTGAGCGTTTACAAGGAAAAGCTAAAAACCGAGGAGTAGTTGGAGCGGGCTATTCTGCAACAATGAAGTTTAATTACTGCGTACTCGAATCTTGTAGATGGGGATGCTGTCATGTAAAGTGTTCGTGGACAGCATTTTAAATACTCGTTTAAGTCAAATCTTCTGTTGCTCATAGCTTATTTAAGCCATCATTTACAGCTTTGAGGCGACCCAACGCACAGACATTTCACTTGCAGCCAATTAAACACAAACAACTACGCTGCCTTGAGACCATACTTTATTGTATCCCCCCCTTTCGCCACCGATGTCTGCGTGCTTTTTTCCATCTCCACTGCAAGATATTAAGTTCATGCTGCTGTTACAAACGGCGTTGAATGTATGGGCTTACTGGTGAGGGCTGCGCACTAATGAATGTGCGTCAGAACACTGAGGTAGTCCAGTTACCGAGATGATTGAAGCGCAGGAGAGCACAAATTCAGCTCATAGATAGGGGACTTTTGTGACATGGTGCCCTAGCGACAACAACTCAGTGCTAAGCAAAACAACGCCGACAGAATGGATTTGGATTATACTGGTTCTTATAGTACATCCCCATCCTATGATTATGAGTGAAGTGCTGGCCAAAATCCTGAAATGCGTTTTCGATTGGGAAGGATTACTTAGGTGGAGTTGTAATATTGATTATCCCGCGGCATAATCCTATGCTATTTCGGACTCGGCAGGATGTCGGCCTTTAAATGCACTTCTTTTCGATCTCCAGGGGAGACCGTACTCGGCAAAACAACGGCTGCTTAAGTACCATGCATTTTTCACATTGATTTTCGATAGCCTTTTAAATTCAAATACATTTCATGAAAAACATGAACGAAGATATTCCTCCTTTCACTCGTTTGATAAAGAATCACGTCATTTTTATATGTTATGCTCGAAGAAAGAGTACAATTAAGTTTTAAAAAGATTCTAATTATGATATTTTTCAAGACCGTGCAATGCCCATTCATACAGCATCGTACCTGTCCTTTTACCACAGCTCCTCATGAAACGTACATCATGGCCCGCAGCATTAAAATAATTTTATGGACTCAATACGACATCTTTTTAAAGGCATAGAAAATATATGATTTTCCTTATGCGAAACGCATGCACCCTGTAGA
>CACRXP010000117.1:790418-812105 GCA_902702965.1 Spirometra erinaceieuropaei
TCTGCTTTTCCAAGGCTACGGTGAGACGCCGGTGTTCCGTTCTGCAATAGGGTCGCACTGCTGAGCCCCAACGCACATGTTACTCTGGTAAAGTACTCTGACATACATTTAGTGTCAAGCTGAGAAGGCCGGATTTTGGTTTGAGCGCACGATTTCAGTGTTCATTTTAATAAATAAACATCATGAACAGTTCTCAGTTGCAGGAAGCTTTAAATTGAATATGAAAAGGAGGTTATCGACGATGGGAACAATTCCAACTCTTTTCACTCTTCCACCACAGAGTCCACAACTACCGAAATACTGATAACGTCCACAACCGCCAGTCCACCGGAAGGAACGACTGCAGAACTTGGATCCTCAACCACATCGGCACAAGCATTGTATACGAGCACTGAGACGACTCTAGCTACCAGGACAGAGATAACAGCAACCGGGAATGCATCTACTGACACCGTCACTGCTGCACCCGGGTCGCTGACTGGCATTACTACTTATATGACTGCGATGACAGAGCTAACAGCAGTGCAGAATGCATCTGCCTCTACAACATACAGCAACATAAGTGACGCAACTGGGATGCCAGAGACATTCTCAACCTGGATGGCATCTACCAGCAATGTCACTTCTGAACTAGTATCATCAACGACTCCTGTTAGAGAAAGGACTGCCGTGACAGAGCCAACGACGACCTCGGAAGCGTCCGCTATCCCCGGCATGTCTGCAACCACGTTATTCCCAAACACTACTGCCGACGCGGCTACAGCAAAAGCGGCCAGCTCGACGCGGGATGCATCCGAAACTAACTTCACAGCCGTCCCCAGTTCATACAGCAGCAGTTCTGATAACGCCACTATCGTGACCGAGGCCAGTACCGCCTGGGATGCAGCCGCTACTACTGGCACTCCTGAGCTCGAGTCATCCTCCAGCACTACCGACAAGATGACTAGCACGGCGCAGCCAACATGGACTTCTGATGCCTCAGCAGGCACGTTCCATTCCGACTCCAGTTCCTCCAGCACCACTTTCGATAACGCGACTACGATTACATCCGTAGCTATGACTTGGAATGCAACTGCATCGAAGTTCGCCCCTTCCTCCACGGCATTCAGCAGTGTCGGTGAAAAGAGGACTGAAATGACAGGAACAGCCTCGACATGGAAGGAAACTACAACCACATTCACCCCCACTACCAGTCCATCCAGTGGCAGTGTCGACAACGCTACTAACATAACTGAAGCCACCACCACCTACACTACCATCCCCAGTTCAACTAGAAGTACTACTGAAAACGTCACTATCACGACTGAGCCCGACACCACCTACACTCTTGTCCCCAGTTCAACTAGAAGTAAAACTGAAAACGCCACTATCGCGGCTGAGCCCAGCACCACCTTTACTCCCTTTCCCAGTTCATCCAGCGACATTGCCGACAACGCTACTAGCATAACTGAGCCCACCACCACCTTCACTACCGTCCCCAGTTCAACTATAAGTACTACTGAAGACGTCACTATCAAGACTGAGCCCAGCACCCCCTTTACTCCATTTCCCAGTTCATCCATTGGTATTACCGACAGCGGCACTACCGTGGCTGAGCCCAGCACCACCTACACTACCGTCCCCAGTTCAACTGTAAGTACTACTGAAGACGTCACTATCACGACTGAGCCCAGCACCACCTTTACTCCATTCCCCAGTTCATCCAGTGGTATTACCGACAACGCTACTAACATGACCGAGTCCACCACCACCTACGCTCCCGTCCCCAGTTCATTTGATCACATTGCTGAAAACGCCACTACAATGACAGAAGCCAGCACTACCTGGAAGACATCTATACCCACTTCCACTCTCCTTCGCAGTTCATCCGATCTCATTATTGAAAACGCCACTACCTTGGCTGAGCCCAGCTCCATCTACACTACCGTCCTCAGTTCAACTAGAAGTACTACTGAAAACACCACAACTGTGGCTGAACCCAGCACCGCCTACACTACTGTCCCCAGTTCAACTAGAAGAACTACTGAAAACACCACCACCGTGGCTGAGGCCAGCACCACCTTCACTCTGCTCCGCAGTTCGTCCAGCGACATTGCCGACAACGCAACTAACATGACGGAAGCCAGTACCACCTACACTCTTGTCCCTAGTTCAGCTAGAAGTACTACTGAAAACGTCACTATCACGACTGAGCCCAGCACCACCTTTACCTCATTGCCCAGTTCATCCAGCGACATTGCCGACAACGCTACTAACATGACTGAACCCAATACCACCTACACTGCCGTCCCCAGTTCATCCGGTCGCATCGTTGTAAATGTCACCACCATGACAGTAGACAGCACTGCCTGGATGACATCTACACCCACCTACACTCCCCTTCCCAGTGCATCCACTGGCATTGCCGAAAACGCCATTAAGACAACTGAGACCATCACCACCATCACTCCCGTCCCCAGTTCATCCGATCAAATGACTGAAGACACCACTACCAGGACTGAGCCCAGCACGACTTGGAAGGAATCTACGACCACCTTCACTCCCCTCCCCAGTTCATACAGTAGCACTACCAGAAACGCCACTTACATGACTGAGGCCAGCACCACCTTAACACCCTTCCCCGGTTCATCTGATCGCATTGCTGAAAACGCCACTACTGTGACGGAAGCCAGCACGACCTGGAAGACACCTGCACCCACCTCCACTCCCTTCCCCAGATCATACAGTAACATTACGGACAGCACACCTACAATATCGAAGACAGTGCCGACCTCAAATATGCCCACTACCAATGGAACGGGTTCGCCCGTAGCACCAACCACCACGACTGACAGGTCGACTACAAGGGCAGAGACCACAGCGAGTTGGAATGCATCTGTTACTAGATTCTCCGCTGCACCCAGTTCGTCCAGCACTACCATCAACGAAACCACCTTGTCGATGGAGTTCATAACGACACGGAATGCATCTGCAGTTACATTCACCCATGTCTCCAGTTCATCTAGCAGTGCTACTGACAAGACGTCTACGATTGCAAAGACAGCCCCGACCGTGTATACATCCGTGACCAAGGTCACTCCTGTTTACAGTGCATCCAGTAGCAGTACTTATCGCAAGCCTACCACGCAACCGGTTACCATGATCTGGAATGCGACTGTTGTAACTCCCACCTCTACACCCGAATTGTCTGCTAACATTACTGACAACAGGACTACAATATCAGAGACCTTCACAGTCTGGAATGGATCTGCTACCGTCGGCACTCAGACACCTGATTTATCCATCAGCCCAACTGACATTTCGTCCTCAATGACAAATGCCAGCACAACCCGGACTGCACCTGAGACCAGTTTAACTCCTATCCCCAGTTTATCCAACGACACTACTGACAACACCACCACGATGACATCGACAAGCTCGACGTTGGAGGCATCTGTTACCAGGGGTGCTCCAACTCTCAGTACGTTTAGTGACACGACTTCTGCGACAGAAGCCACCACCACTTTTAATGCATCCTCCATCGTCAGCAGCACCACTCGCAACTCAACTACGACGAGAGTGGCAACCACATCCTGGAGCCCAGCTACTATCGTTGTCACTCCTGCACCTGATTCATCAGCCAGTCCTTCTGATAAAATGACAACTATCACAGAGACAACCGCAGATCGGAATACATCCTCATCCTTCACTACCGCCGTCCCCAATCCATCCATCAGCATTACTGGGAACAGAACTACTATGGCGGAGTCAACCACAGTATGGACCGCATCCACTATTGCGTTCACTCCTGCACCCAGTCCGTCGCCGAATGTTTTCCTCTCTTCAACCGAGTCACCGGCAACTCGAAAGGCCTCTACGGGTACCATCAGTCCTGCAGGTAATCTGTCCGTCATCACTGTGGCAATTCATCTACACTGTCTGGTTAGGATATTAGCGATTCTGTCTTCCCCCCGTCTCTCTGCAAGTCCGTGAGTGTTCGCTATGTATGTTCCCACCCACGTAGAGCGCGATTTTTGCGCCCGAGTTGCGAGTAAAAACCAGTGATGGGAATGTAGACTGGACCTCAGATTCTCTTCAGAATGCGAGACTTCAACGAGCCACTGAAGTCTTACTTACACCGCAAAGGATGACCGGATTTTAGCATTGACTGGTCGGCTTCGGAGACGACTACTAAAGCCTTGAGATGGTTTTATGTGCGTTGGGTGCCGAATTGCCATCAGAAAGTGTATCTCGCTTTTACCTTCACTGGGATGTCAGTTTCCGGCTTATTAGGCATCGTCAGTCAGCCACACCCAACCCCAGGGTGTGGAACATCTGGGGTTCAATCCTGCTAACTGTTGGTTAAAAGCCCAACGGCCTCAGTGTCCTGTCGGTTGCGATAGGGTATGTACAATGGCAAAGGGGTGCTGATAGAGATTTGGTGCTGCGAGCCTCAGCTTCGCGTGTGCAACACATGCGAGGTAGTCCGCCTGTCATTACTGACGGTGACGATCTTTACAATAGGATTTGTGCAGAAGTGTATTTAAGCACACAAAATCGGAAAAGATTATTGGCCAGTTGAGTAAAAGGGGGGTTGGTGTGACGGACTTTGGTCAGGATTCAGGCACCTGCTTGTCGTTTGTGCTACGATTGATCTGCATTTGTCTGACCAGACCAATATGTCACCCGGATTGGGGACTGTAGTAAGGGCATGCTCCAGCTGTGTCTGACAGTTATGCTTCCTCCGTGTCATGACAGCCTTCCAGTTATGGTGGTATAAAGACGTTCAGTTGGGACGAATGGAGATGGGAATGGAGCGTTGTCATGAGGACAGGTAGGAAAGAGATTCGGCCGGTGAAAGTAGCGGATGCCACCAAAGAAGAAAATATTCGTTTTTACCGTGTTGTTGTTTACTCCACCACTGTATCTCAGAAGTCTTTCACTTGCTTCCTCAACAGTACTCACGAGCAATTCTACCCTCGTCGGTACTACTTCAGCCATCTCCAAGCCAACGGCGAGTCCAGAAAGTACCACTCTCAATACTACTGCGACTGAGATCACTACTCCCACTCAAACTACGACTTCAGAGAGCACGTCCATCTATTCCGATAAACCAATCACCACCGCCAAGTCGACACCGACGACAATGGCATCGACTATTACGATGTCGGTGTCTGGTAAGGAACCATGTCATGACGTTTTCATCCTTTCCTAACCGACGGGAGGACAGTCTTTGCAAAGCCACGGGGAGCTCCGCAATCAGTGTGAGACAGAAGAATTAATTTCGATCTAAATAATACAGGAGCTGACCGCTGGAGCGTCATATTGGGGTTATCATGAACATACTGGTCATCTGAGGAGTGAAATACACTCTGCTTGCCTTTGTAGCTGTCAGTATTGGACTCCTTTGAAGAAAAGGGAAAATGGACACGTTTAGTTAGAAGATAAAGAGTTGCGTAAACGAAATTGCCGAGTTTTCTTTGTCCTTCCGAAGATAATTAAAGTCATGCCGGATATTTGTTTAATATGTGCAACGTAGAGTCCGAAAGCCAAAGATTTAAGCCTTAGACTGTCGGCGGTCACATTTCTGGTTTGAGTGTTGTTCTAGGGCAGCCTGACGTTTTCAAGTGTAACCACGTCTACGTCCTGCACCCCAGCAAGTTCTGGTAGGTTTGGTTACCTTACTTGGGGCATACACCAGATGGCCTCTACAGTTTCTCCATCTGCAGATGATGACTTCGAAGATCGATCTATCAAAAAGGAACCCAAAGGCTGTGCCTAGTTCGACAGGTAGAACTTCATTTCTGACGATGCCCACCGCGAGCCCCACAGCAGGGACGGTGACTTGTTCGTAAATTCCTTTACAGTTGCGATAGACTTACGCTACTACCACGCTCCCTCTCCTTCCCCACCTAGTCCTGATATCGTAACACGGTCAAGAAGACCGGGAGCGGAGAAGGCGCTAGTGAGTGGCATGACGAACATCCGCTCCCAGACGTGCCCCCATATCGGCTCCGGTCTCACTGATTACGAGTGCCATAGAGGCCACATTAGGAAGGAGTCATTGCAGCGTGACTTTCAGTTCACCACTCCGACAGTCCACACAAACATACACTGGACAGACTGTGAAGTCCGAGCTATCCCGTCAATTGGCAGCCTTTCAAGCCATGGCTTCAAGTTCGTCGGATTGTTTATGGTGAGGAGTATGCGCTAAGACCGTCGACCTCACCCTCCCTTGCCACTGCCGGGCATCAGTCCACTGTAAGAAACGGTCAGCTGTCCAATGACGGGAAAGGGGGAAGTGAATGACAGAGCCAGAGAGACCGTCTGCGCGCGCAATACGCGATACCTGGCTATTAAAACACACGCACATACACACACTAGGATTACACACGAACGGAAGAAGTCGATTTCGGTATCACATGTGTGAAAGTGCCATTAAGAAGGAGACATCGCAGTCTGACTCTCAGTTCACCATTTGGTCACTGAACCCACAAGCATACTGGGCTGAATGTGTGGTCTAAGTTAAATCGCTGGCCAGCAACCTCCCAAGCCACCGCTTTGGCGCATCGCGGTAGTTCCAAGCGCGTCAGGTCGCTTATAGCGGAGACCTATGCACTGAGAGTCGACCTCACTCGCTCTATCCTATCCCGTTCTGCGTCAAGTACCATTAGAAAGAACGACGACTTAACAGTCTGAGTGAGTAAACGAAGTTATTGTTGACAAAGAGAGTAGCTTTTCCAGACATTTCTCAGTGGGGGATGCAACTTTTCTCGTGGGTTCCAACAACCGATGCCGATAGAGAATGATAAAAATGAATGCGGGGGTACTAGAGGCTGAGCGATTTCGAGTTTTCAGGCTCTTTATGGAGTCCATCGTCATTGATGACAAAGCTGACCCCCATCGTGTGTGTGACAATCCGACGATCGCAACCGACGATGTCCTCCGTGTGCTCCACAACAGGAGGAGAGCAGGCTCCGTGATTTGCATGTGAAATGATTTATACTTCGAGTAGACTTGCACAGCGTCTACCGCACTCTCTCCTCCTCTGCTAACCGGGTCAGGTGTCAAGACCTGTTCAAGAAGACCGGAGGCGGGAGAGTGCGCATTTGACTGGGACGGCCGGACCAGCGTCCAGGCGTACCACCACACCCCCTCTTCTACACAACAACTGACCAGGACTTTGACCTACAACAGCACAAGAACGGGCCAGAAGGACGAGGATGATGACTGGGCAGTCATGCCCACCGTCTGCATATCCAACAGGAGCACACGCACATCTGCCGGTAGAAAACCAAGTGCCCAAGAACTGCCAGCGCGCACCTGGCGGTAAGGGCCATGGTTTGCTGATCAGGCATAGCAGATGCTCACATCGTGCGCGTACTAGTGGCTTCTCTGGACTGAGTAACCTACGCCAATTGAGGAACACGGTCTCACATTGCAGAGTAGTCGAGTGGGAGCAGCTCGACTTATCCTTAGAGTTAGAGTTCCACGATGCAACCACTCCTCGTGTCCCAATTACCTTTATGACCCCAAAGCCGAAGGTGCGACTTTGCTCCAGCCTGCATGCGAGCTTCGGCAGAATTTCTAATATCCCAAATCTTGTTCTCTAATTTCCATTGCGTTTTACCTGCATATTCGGAGGGCCAGTCAGTAGCCAGGATATGACTGATAACGCCAAACTTCCTGCCCGTGCTTAGTCCGTCCCCGGATGTCCATTAGCAAGCGGTCTGTGTGCAACGCTGATTTTAGGTCGCTGACACTACCCTAAGTGACTTCGGAGACACGCCTTATGCCGAGTAATGCATGCCATATTCAAGCTCCTGTGTAGCGACCGCCCAACACGGTACTTGACTTCAGGGAGACTGCGAACATTTTGGCGCTGAAGTCTTAAGGGTGGTTTAATCGGAGTTAAGTACACAGATGGTGCACTCCCTTGTCCTAACTTCTAAAATACCTGCGCATTTGACAGTGTAGAGTCCTCGTGAAGATTCCGGTCTCCACCGCGCGACTACTACAGGGGTAGCGGCTATGGATCGTGTTCGTGGCCGTTATATTTAGGGATGTTTACAGTTCCTCGTTCGATTTACTGCTAGTGGGAACCACTAGAGATTGAAGATCCCACATTCAGCCTCATCTTCTCTTGTGAACTCGGTATCAAGGGTTTTGCAGTGCATGAAGAACTTATGTGGGCCGTATCTTATAGAGTGCAGAAGTTTCATCAATACATTTGTACTAGAAGACTGTTTAAGCATACTGAAAGGTAGGGAGGGAAGATAGTTATGTAAGATAAACAAAGGAGCTCGTGGTCCAGTGGTTAAAAGCGCGAGCTTCTGACAAACAGATCGCGAGTTCAAGACTCGGGTGTTCCACACTTCGGGGCTGGGTGCGACTGGCTGACGACGGTGAATAAGCCAGAAATGGCTCGGTGAGTGCCCCCCTCTACCATTGTATATTCCCGATCGCAAACGAAAGGACATCGAGCCCGTAGCTAAGTGTATGCTGGATTTCTAACTAACAGGTCGCGAGTTCGAGCCCCAGGTGTTCTGCACTTCGGGGTTGGGTATGACTGGCTGACGACGGCTTATAAGCCAGAAGTCGCAATTCCAGTCCCCCTTGTCTTTGCCGGTTATAACATCCTGCGAATAAAGCTGCCAGAAAGTGCGCAGATGGAATCAGTAGAATATGAAAACGAGTTTCATAGGTAGCCGATTATCCTACTGATTCTGCCTGTATGCGATTTTAGGGAATTGGGATGATATGGGGAAGCTCTGCTGACGCAGATATTTTTAGAAAGCGGGTGCTGCTCGCTGACTATGACTTCTTCTTGGCAGACTGGGCAGGCTTCTGATTCCTATACCTTCAAAATCTAAAGGCCTTACTGACAATCATTTGCGATAACGCCGGCACGACAAATTCGAGGTGGGACTCTAGTGCAGCCTATAGATCATGAAAGACTACGGCTTTTTCTGTTAAGACCATTTGACGAGCATACGTTTGCTTTCGATAAATCCTCATCAGGCAGGTACAGTTACATGCGACTGTATTAGCACATCGCTACCTTCTCCTCAGCTTTGCCGCATAACAAAAGCCTACCCTCCTTATTTTACAGTTGGCGTAGAGACTTCTACGGTCCAGAGAGCTATACCGACTACATCCACGCCCAAAACGTCCACAATGAGCTCCACTTCTTCCGATATTACCGCTAGCACTACAAAGACTCCGACTACTGTGTTGGCGGGAACGTCTGCTATTGTCGCTCATACAACGGCCAATGTCACAACCACCACAATAGCGTCACAACCGACGACGACAACAACGGCGGCGACGGCTACGACGGAGACGACGAAGACGACGACAGCGGAGACGACGAAAACGGCGGCGACGACGACGACGACGACCACGGCGACGTCGACGACGTCAACGACAACGATGACGACGCTAACGACGATCGGAACTGGTAAGAACTTTGTGTAATTGCCCTTTTGTCATTTTTGCTGCTGTGATTGGCTCGTTTTGTCAGACTCTCTTTCCTCTGTACGAATTTATACTGTGCGCGCCACACAATAATTCTGGCTTGTTTTACAGGCGCTGACGATTGCAGTACGTCTCGGTTGCAATGATATTTGCCGAAGCTGTCAGCATGCAGCGCATTGCGTAGAGATCGGCCAAGACATCGGCGCTTGCGGCAACCTCAGCAAAAATGAGAATGCTTAACTGTTCCCAACCTTGATCACTTTAATCATTAGCGAAGAGGTCACAGTTGCCTATTTGTCCTTCTAAGAGGAGATATAGACAAGCTCGTGCACTTTGTAAATAAAGCTTTCTTTTTGCTGCCTACTTATTTAGCTGTGACCAGACAGTACTACTGTTACGGTAAAGTACTGAACTCAGACGGAACTCTGAAATCCTGGGTAGCTGACTACAGTGATCGAAGCAGCCAACTGACTGTGGAACTGGCCGAGCTCGTGTGTGAACTGGTAAGTCCAATTTCTTCCTTCTCCTTGCCAAAAATGTCCAAACTTGCGCTTGGGCCCGAAGATATGTGATCTCCCTGTCTTACTGATGTTTTTCCCTCCAGAAAACCAGGGGAGTCAGAATTAGGGTTAGCGTTCAGGTCAGGGTTAGGTGCAGGCGCAAACTTGGAGTAAATCTTTCGGAGCAGACTGAAGTTCATATACGAGGAAACACACAGGAAAAGCCGGGGTACACATTTATAAGCCTAACCCCTCGCAGCTGCGTCAGACAGCGGCAAAAGATCGGCGAAAAACGCGCGTCTTGGTTTTTAGCTAAAACCTGTGTTTTTATCCCACAATATGAAATCCCCCCGTAGTACAGTAATCTGGGCTCCAAAATAAACCGAGGGAGCCAGGTCTAGGGTTAGTGTTTGAGTTAGGGTTCGGTTCAGGCTTAGGAGGGTCATGGCTAGGGTTGGCTTTTTTAAGACACGGGCATGGGGAACCTCCTGGAGGCTAGCGCGAGACCACCAGGGGGTCCAAGTCGCCGCGTCTGGCAGAACTTGTTGGCAAGTCACAGCCATGTCTCGAAGTTAGCATTGGAAGTAAAGCAGTGTTTCAAGCCTACCTTTTTTGAAAAAAACACCTCTTATAGAATGGTGCTTTCGTGGATACATATCCCGAATTCTGGCTACCAGCTGAAATAAACTTTGGGAGTTCTGGTTCAAGCTCACTCAGGCACTTTGCGTGTTAGTATCAACCGAAACATCTTCCTCCCGGTCAAATCCACCCAGATGTTCCTGTAGGTTAAGACATCATGTATTAACACCTTCAAACGCAACCGTGCGTTCAAGGCACAGGACGCTGTCACGGAAGCCTTAAGTAGTCCCGAAAATTGTTGATTAAACGGTGTGAAGAGCTGGCGTCTGGGCATATGTACAAGTGTCTCGAAGCTAACTCAGTGTGATGTTAAGTTATGTGTTTTGATCGGACGTAGAACTTGGCTCGCGACAACACTGGGCCAAGGCCACGTGCGGGACTGTAGGGCACGAATACATGAATGCTGATGGAACTCAACTGAGACCGGAAGACTGGGCGTAATCACACTCAAAAGTGTATGGAGGAATATTTTTCCCGACGCACCCCATCGGTTCTTCGGGCACCTCTCTCCCCTACTCAGGGCCCGCCTCCACGGCCTCCTCTGCCCGCACACCTTGGAAGGGGCACTAACATTGTGTGCCCTGGTGGTGGCCATCAAGGGCGGTCACAGTATCGCGAGTGCACGCGCACGGCTTCCCGGACTGACAAAATTGGGATGTCCCTAATACACGTCAGGAATATTCTGAAAACACGCACCATAATTCGACCGTCGCATCCGACGATGTCCACCGCACGCCCCCACAGCATCAGTGATGGGAACAGGGACGGTGACTTGCGCAGGCGTTTATAGTGCCAGTAGACTTGCGCTGCATCTACCACACTCTCTCCTCATCCCCTGTCTGAGGCAGGTGTCAAGACAGAGCCAGAAAGATCGGAAATGAGGGTTGCCGCAAATGGATGGCATGGACGGATCCGCACCTTGGCGCTCTACTCCGTGCCCCCTGGTCCATCCAACAAATGACCAGAATTTTCAACCACAAAACAATGGGGGTGGGGGTGGCAGTGGTCCCACTTGTGCGACGACTGTAGACAACCGGCTCTGCCAGCGCCCCCACTTTATGCTGGCATTTGTTATTGCGCGAGCTAGCCTGCCAGAATCCGATGTAGCCCCTCTTTGGGACCAGCGCATCTACCACGTGGCCCGTTTGGGACACACACACACAGGAAAGTTCGACTGTCGATTTCAACAATATCCACAGTGTGCTCCACAGCAGCGTGGGATCAGGTACGGTGAATTGTGCAAAAATTCAGTTTATAATGATAGTGGACTTGCACTGCCCCTACCGCACTCCCTCCTCCTCCCCTACCTGGGCACAGTGTCAAGACAGAGTTAAGAAGACCGGAGGCGGGGAGGTCGCAGCTGGATGGCACGGTCGAGCCTGCAGCTTGGCGTCCAGCTCCACATCCTCTGGTCCACAAAACAAATAACCAGGTTTCTAATCAACAACAACAATAGGGAGGGGGGCGGCAGGGGTCCCAGTATGCGCGACGTCAGCCGGTCACCTGGTCTGCCACCGCATCCCGTAATGGTGGCATTTGTTGTGGCGTGCAATTCGACAACGCCTGCCAGAATCCGACATGCCCCCCCCCCAGCGCATCTGCCATGCGACCCGTTTGGGGGACACACAAACATACACTTCACTGGTCCTTTAGCCAGCAACCCCTCCCTTGCTCTGTTCAAAGTTAAGATTTCTCCCCTAATATGGAAATGAACCACAAAGACGAGTCCCAGTGGACAGCGCATAGCTAACGGAAATAGACTGAACGCTTTGGTCTCTTACATCCACTACATAGGAAGTTAAATAAAAGTTAGGAGGGGAAATTAGCTCATCACTTATACTGCGTGGACGTAGTCTTATGTGGGACTGCGACTGGAAACTTGTGAATGCATTCTTTCGACGCAAAGGGTATTTTGCTGCTTATGCTGTACTATCAACGTTCAGAAAAGATAGTTCGAGGCTAGGAAGCGTGTGCAGGTCCGGCGTTCTTTTTCTCCTCTTTTGAAAGCAATCCGGAACGCGCCCAACTTGACTGGGGTCAGGATATCCGACTGACCATGGGATGGCAGCTGATGCCAGGGGATCTTGTAAATTCCTAACGATGCGCTACCATCTTGGAAAGTCGATCCTGGAGTGCCAAGCTTCGTTAAAGGCTTAAAATTTACGCTGGCATTGCTGAAGGTAGCAAGAAATTGTCCAAGATAGACGGCGATGAGACCGAGCAATTCTAGTACTATTTAACACTTTGCAGCAACATCCAGAACCCCAGAGGTTGGTCATATATGCATTCCGCCAGTGCTACTGAAATCAATAAAGTAGGAGATGCCTGAAGAAGTTAGATTGAAAGGGTACGTCGAGCGGAACAGGAAACCGCACTTTCCTGCCATCGGCTTTATGTATCACAGACGATATTTTTGTGGTCAGTTAGCCGGAGCAAGTGCAATCGGCTTTTTTAAAAAAATAAAATGCACAACTACCGTTACCTTTTTAGCTGGTCGCCCTTCTTCGCCTCGGGACAAATGAAGCATTTCGTGATGCCACCATCACCTGTACTGTCCTGAACTTCTATAAAGGCTCCGTGATTGCTGTAACTGAAGTCAATGTGACCTTTTCTACAGGCTACACTGCTTCAAGCGACATCTCCTCGAGCGCCTTCGTGCAGCAAGTGACAGAGGGCAGCCAGACAAAATATGCAAACGGAACAAGTCCCACGCTGGTGTTTGAGTTGAACACACTAAACGTTACAAGTGAGGATATTCTTCGACTAGATGGCTTGTGCAAATAACTCCGTGAGGTTATTCTGCCTGCTTGGATCAATTCCGTAAAAACTGCAATCATTGGTATTTGCACTCGGTGACTGTGCGCAGAGCAGTTACCTCCACAGTCGGATTTGTACTTCAGACTCCGTTGTAATTAGGGGATGGATGTGCAAGATTCCGAAAAATGAAAGCGATTTTTAGGCACAATGTATGATAATGGAAGGGCGCTCACCGACCGTGTTACGGAACGCACTCGTCCCGTTGTGCCCTAAGGGCTCTCTCTCTCTCGAGTCCCGCCTGCAGCCGCACAGCGGCGCGAGGTATTACCGACAACGACAACGGAGACTGAAATAGCCGTTTCTGGTTCACTGGCCGTCGTCAGCCAATCATACCCAAGCCCGAGGTGTGGAACACTTGGGGCTCGATCCCACAACCTTTTAGTTAGAAGTCCAACGTACCTAACCACTTAGCCAGTGGCTCGTTGTCCTATTGGCTGCGACCGGGAACATACAATGATAGAGGAGGGGGCGCTCACCGCTAGTGTTACAGAACTCACTTCTCTCGTTGTGCCTTGGGATTGCCTCTCGAGCCTAACCAGTAACCGCACAACGGGACGTTGGACTGCTCACGAACATGTCCTGGGATCCAGCCTCATGTGTTCGGCACTTCGGGTTAGGGTATGGCCAGCTGACGATGGCTAATAAGCCAGAAATGGCCATTCCTTCTGGTCATTTGGCGTAGCTCGTCAGTTACAAACACGGAGCAGCAAACGCCTTAACCTCGCATTAGATGCGGTGAGTTGAGTGGGGTGAGGATTCGTCAGATTGCTGCCACATACTGACGCTTGCCAATGTCAATAGTACAAATCGACTGTCCTACCAGTCAGTAAAGAGCCTGTAGCCTGACAGTGAAAGTTAGCAATATGAGAATATCCCTGTCACCAGAGAAAAGCGCTAACTCTGAAAAATTTCCCTGTAACCAGCAAGGACATAGATAAGCCCAAGCGCCTTGGAAATGAAAGTTACAGTAGATATGCTATCTCATGAAATGTTGACTAGAATGCTGAATTAAGTTTTCCATTCCACAAAGATTGCTGAAGTAGGATTATAAGATTACTTAGCATGCTCCGTAGTGTTAAGATATTCCTATAACGTCAACATCCCTGCTTTTGAATGAGCTTCTTTTCGACTGCTTGCATAAAATATGGCACGTAAAAATGCCTAGTTAACAGAATGTATCTTTGCTATTGTTTTTTTGATACACATATAAAAGCAAATATATTTCCTAGACAGAATGCAAAAAAATATTCTTTCTTTTGTTTATTGGAAGAAAAATACGGCTTCTTCAAATTTAAAACTTGAAGAGAAAGTATCTTTTGGTTTAAAAAACTTTCCAAATTCTTGCATAACTATGAACCTGACCTGCCATCATACCTGTCTTTGGGAATTATGATCAACAAGCTGTATAATTTTCTCACAAGAAAAATCATACCTTTCAATTCGCTATCATGAAGAGAACATATACTGCTCATAAAGCATTGTAATGGATGTGAACCACGACGAACAATTTATGCGCAAGAATAACAGATGTGCCGATGCTTTGCTGTACGATTGGGCGTTTCACGGTCTTGGAAAAGCTTAAATTAAGAAATTTTTTCAAAAACCGAAAGATACCTTTTCATCAAGTAAAGAATTTGAGGAGGACGCAACACGCTGTCAAAATTGTAAAGAGAGAATAGTTTTGTGCATGCTTTCTGTAAAACACAGTATATGTGTTGACTCATGAAATGCTAACTGAAAGTGTGAACTGCGTCTTCGAAAAGAGAAGATTACTTTAGTAGCGTTGTCATATAAATCACTTTGTAGTATAATCCCATGCTAATTCAGTTACTTTAAGAGACCGGCTTTTGAATGAACTCCGTTCCGGCCGCTTGGAAAAACTACACTCTTTTAACAATGACTACTTACCTGGTATAATTTTTTCCATTCATTTTTGATGCGCTAATAAATTCCGATTGTTTAATGAAAAGCGGGCATTACATACTGGTTTTTTACTCATTTCGTAGAAAGTCAAATTCCATTTAAATTTTACCCTTAAGAATGGACCTAATACTTTTTTAAAATTTTTTTCTTAATTCCGAATAATTTCGAAGCCTACCTGCTGTTACACTTGCATCCATGGTTTCAAAACTACAAGCTGTTCGTTTTCCGTAATCGGAAAATTACACATTTCTGTACGTTATTTAGAAATACTAGTGTAGTTAATAAAATTTTGGAGTAAATTTTAACCATATTGTATGACTTCGAAGCAGCATCAATAAGTGCAGAGACATGATATTGTATGAACTTGCATTTTACGGTCCTAAAAAATCCATAATTAGAAACTTCTTCAAAACCGGATTGTGCCCTTCCTTCAACTATGAAACCTTAAAGGACGTAATTTTCTACGACTGAGTAAAAACGAGTATTTTTCTGCCTGTTTTCCGCAAAACAAATATGAATTTATAAGGGCATCGAAAATCAATGAAAAAAATTTATAATGCATATGTAGTAATTGTTTACAGAGTGCAGTTTTTCCAGGAGACCGGAAAGAAGTTCATTCCAAAGCCGGTATCCTGGAAAAACTGAATTATCATGAAATTATAATGCGCAGTAATTAAAATCCCAACACTAATTAAGTGATCTTTTCGAGTCGAAAGCGTATTTCAGAATTTCGGTTAACATTTCTTGAGTGAGCACAACTATTGCACATTCAAATTTATAAGGTCTTCAAGAAACACTTAGAAAAATTCATGCTACATAAGTAGCCCTTTTAACAGTATACCATTTACGCAGAAGGTCGATAAGGAGCTCGTTCGAAAGCCAGTTTCTTCACGTAACTGGAATATTTTGGTACTATACCACATGATAGTTAATATTACAGCCCTTTTTGAGTTCAAAGCGTATTTCAGATTTTAGGCGGACGTTTTATGCGATAGTACATCTCCTGTACTTCCTAAATGTTATTGCAACCACATTGCTGCCCCGCAATGTGGTTTTTGAGAAGAATTATTAAGAGAGGCTTCGTCATAGACGCTGAATCTTCCGTGACCTTTATATGGCTTTGTCAGCAGAAGTTATTTCACAAAAGCGTATTCTTCGAAGCTTATTAATAAGCAAAACATGACTGAAATGTCAATTTCCCGCTTAATGTCTGTCATGAGAGCACTAAAATCTTGTCAGGGAGGCCGCAATGTGTGCCACGAAATAATTTTTGTTATCAGAACTAGACATGTATGATTTTTGGGATTGATTCCCTTGCTCCCTCCTTCACTCACCCTCACGATAAGGCAGTCTGCACTTTTATACATTCGGTCGCAATGAGTGTTTTATTGCCACTGGCTGAAGTAAATTTTCCATTTCCTTACAGATACGACAGCAAGCGCCACGGCTACGTCAACTGCATCACCAACAGGCAAGTTTTCACCATTTAGCCGCTCTGCTGAGAGAACTGTGGCCCTCAGTCTGACTTATTTATTGTGAAAGTGGATGATAACAGACTGAGTAAAACGCTCTTAAGGCGTACAGGGCGTGGACAGTTTGGAAAGACCAAGAATTTCTATGTCGATGGAACAGCCACCTTGCAGAACTTTGCGTAAGAGATGCGAACTTGAACACGTCGAGTCCGTCGAGATATTTATCGATAACGGCCCGCAGGACTGAATTTGATGTTCTCGGTCCATAAGCAAAGTCAGTCCCAACAAGCAGTCTGACAGCCGATAGATAAGAACACGAATTAGCGCCTTTCGAAGTCAATTGCCGCGCCGACAATGGCTAATGGAGTAGCGTTTACAAGTCTTCTTACTCGTTGAAGGCGATGGGACAAAGGTATGCACGAGCTCTGATGTGTGGTGACTTCAAAATGAATGAAATCGCACCAGAGTGTTTGAGATCTCAAGGATCAACTGACGGGTTTTAGGTGACCGCAGAAAGCATAAACGTTCACTGGTGCCTCCTAATTGTTAGAATATGGAGCAGGAAGGCGGACAAAACTGAAGAAAAAGAAGCGATTCCGTACTTCTTTTATCCGGACACCTCAAAATCCCGCCAACTTTCATTCTTGGGGCAGGCGTAAACACCGCGTCTCCCAGAATTCTAGGGTATTCTTATGTTCGTGGCTGGCCTGCACGATTTTATGTCTTCTTTCTGCATATTTCATAAGCAACATTAGTAAACGGACATAAACGATGTTGAATGATTGGCCGTATCGTGGCCTTAAAAGTTTCATAGTTACAAGCGATTTGATTTGTAAATAAACTATCCTGGGATTATGCTGCGCTGCTGTCATTCCTACAATCCGACTTAAACAATCCTTTCCAACGGAAAACGCACACCAGAATTTCGATTTTCATTTCCTGAGATTGGTCATATATTGTATATGAACAGGTGACCCCAAATCCACTCTAAAATCGAGATGATGGAGAAGCCTAAGCCGATTGGGTCTGAAAACGAATTATGCTTGGTTTATTTTCATGTCGCTCTTATTGGTGCGATCTCAGAATTCATGAAACCCGATGCTAAGGAGATCCTTTCATTTCATTTGAGAGTTATAGACTATTTAACTTGAATAACTAGGTTCTACTAAGGCTGTCTAATCTAACCATGCATTGTCGAATCATGTGCGATGCCTGCATACTCACATATGTTAGGAATCACATAGTTCGGATCACATTATCTGAAAGAGTTTTGGGCAGCTTCAAAATTCTTGATGTGAATGCCTCAGTAATTCGGGTTTTTATCCCCGTATTCCTCATATTGTCGGGGGTTCTTGCATATTATCTCTGGGATGGCAGCCCTTTTCGTCCCAGACAGCCTTACTCTATTAAAAAGTCAGGCCTCCTCTAAATTTCGTTCATTTGGAGACTGAATGCCGGTTCCACTATCAGCGATTAGATATATGGTCCCTCAAACTATGGATCAAGGTCACCTGTACTACGAAATGTGACCAATTGGAGTTTTAGGGTCAAGGCCTTTTAAAACAGGAAGCTCAGAGATGTGAATTATGAAGAGAGAGAGAGAGAGAGAGAGACAGAGACAGAATCCACATTTATACCGTATGCTTGTTTTAATGTGTTAAAAAGTGCGGCTTAAAACCCGCGTGGACTAAGAGGTACCCCGAATGGTCGTATTTAGATATTTTAAGGATGAGACCTTCCGAGACACAAAGCGCGGAGGTTCAAAGTGTGAAGAGAGTTAAAAACCGCATTTGCGCCATACGTTTGTTTTAATATGCCACAACGTGTCGAAAAAACGTTCGAATAATAGAAAAAGAGGACTTCAAAGTCAACACTAGTTCCCATACCCGATCTATCGCACTAGATTCTCTCGGTGGGACGTTCATGAGCAGAGGCAGAAAATTACAGAATGAATATTATTCTACCTGACCGAATTGCCTTCTTCACCGCCAGAATTGCAACCAATCAGGTACTTCTTGGGTGAACGATTCCTTTCCCCTCCAAGGGTCCCTTTTATCCTCCAACAAACGCCATCAGAAAGTACACTGGTGAACCACAGAAGTTGAGACTGAGTCTCATAGATAGCGCAGGGTCATGTCGATTCCATCTTTCTGCGATCATTTAGAACTGTGATGATAAGACGGGGAGGACACTTCCATCTTTTCACTCAACATGTCGCAATGGAGACGGTATTGATTCAATGACTATGAACGCCGTTTGGCACACGATCGTTAGTTAGGCGGTTGCATGCCACTCCACCAGACGAGAAGGGCGTGCGGCTCGGGTCCTGTCAACATCTACAGTAAGTCCTTCAGCGACAAGCTTTTGACAAAACGCAGAAACGATAATTTAGTGGGGGGAAGGGCGCTGCTCGTGTTATTGTGAATAAGCAAATACATAAGCTTTTTGTTGCCTGTCCTTCAGCGCTATCGCATCGGTAAGGCCTAGCTTTTCTGTGTTACAGTAGGCACAACAAGTACAGCGGTTCATGGAACCATTTCAAGTATCTCTGAGCATACGGCAGCTAAAACAACGATCACTGCCCCTCATACCACCGATCGTACGTCATTTACTCCGGTTGTTGCGTCGAGCAGCACTTCCGCTGCCGCTGGTACAACAACAAATACACCGGCCAGTATCATGTACACTAATACCACGCCAAAGCCGAAGACGGCGACGATGGAGCCGGGTAAAAAAAACCTGCTTTGTCTTCCTACTTGTAATCACGTCAGAATTAATGAACTCCAGTGCGAAGAAGATCTCCTCATTCAGTTTGGTCACTCAAGTCTAATTTAGTGACTTAATGTACTACAACGTTCAACAGTAATGCAGGCTTCGTCTACGTATGATTAAAGCTGTTTAGTGTGGTTATGCCTTGTTGGACGCCGAGCAATACATGCAAATGTTGCTCCTAACAGAAGTCGCACGATCCTTTTGTACTCGTCCACCCTGCTTGTACTAGTCCCTCATGAATATAACTTCATGGTCACCAGCCATGGAATGCATCTCCCTTTTTACGTCCCTGCATCTTAAACTGATCTTAAAACTGGCGTTACACTTTGAACCTTCATCTTCACTCATAATGAATTTGTCTTCAACTACTGCTCCTATTTTTCCAGTAACCTATTTTGTTTCTCGTTTGCGCATGTATTGGCATCTAATGCGGGGTAATTATCTCATCTTCACTGATGGCAACAGTTGCGATGATTGAGAACTGTGGAATGCGGGTTTCTGACGCTTCAGACATCACCAGCCAGCTACATCTGAATTCCACCTGCAGTTGCCGTTATCCTCAAGGACGTCATCTTAAACTTCACAATTGTTCATGACGCCCCTTCTGTCGGAACCCCCGTTACAAGAGTTTACTCCGTCCTACTAATATTGAATAGCAAGGCAGTTGTACGTACATCTTATCGTCAGTCCTGTGGCGCATAGCTTTTGTATATCCCCTACTGAAGGGCGTCGGGATGACGCGGGTTAAAGCCCACATGTACCATCCGAACACCTCTTTTCGGCAATACTTGTTTTATCGAATGTGTCCTGCGTTCTGCTCCTAATCACGGACCAGCTCCCCTGTTTATACTCCTAAAAATCTTGAGCGGTCTTTGACAAGCGTTCTGTCAAAATCCAGACTCAAAAATACAACATCAGACAACTAGGAAAAGGGATCATTGTGCCGATCCCTATCCCATGAAGCAAGATAGCAGGATAACCATAGAAGATTCGCCATGTCTTTCTGAAGTTTTAAAATCATCACAGAACATACCGTAGATGTGCTAACTCATGAAATGTCAACCAAAATTTCGAAATGCGTTCACGTTTCGAAAAGATTAATTAAGTAGTGTTGTAAAACTAATCATGATGTAGCATAAATCTATAATGATCCAGTTACCGCAGGGTGTCGGCTTTCGAAAGAACTTATTTTCGGCTGCATGTAAAAACTATACTCTGCATAAAAATGACTACTTATGTAATGTGCAATTTTCTCAGTTATTTCCGATGCCCTTGAAAATTCAACTATATTTCCTGGAAAACATGCAGAAAAATATTCATTCTTTCACTCTTTCGGTAGAAAATCACGTCTTCTTCCAATTTCATACTCAAAAGAAAAGTATAATTCGGTTTTCAAAAACTTTTCTAATTCCCGAATAATTTTGAACCCGACCTGCTGTTACACTTGAATTCAGGCTTTCAAAACTACAAGCTGTATATTTTCCGTGTGCGGAAAACCATGCATTTCTCTACGGTGTTAAGAGGAGACCATATGAGGTTCATAACATTAAGCAGTGGAATTGAGCAATATTGTTAACCTTACAAGCCACAATCGAAAATGGAGATACATGACGTTTCATAAACGGCCATTTAATGCTATAAAAAAATCTCACAATTAGAAACATTATTAAAACCGAATTATACTCTCCTTTTAAGTATGAAATTGGACGAAGACGAGAATTTCTACCGAATACGTAGAAGAATGAATATTTTTAAACATGATTTCCAAGAAATACGATTGCATTTTCAACGGCATCGCAAATCAATGAGAAAATTGCATGCTACATAAACAGTCATTTATTGCAGAGTATAGATGTTGCTTGCAGCCGAAAATAAGTTCCTTCGAAAGCCGACACCCTGAGGTAACTGGAAAATTATAGACTTATGCTGCATCATGATTAGTTTTAAAATGCAATACAGTATCTGCGATTACATGGAAGAATTTAGAGCCGAGTTTTGGTCGTTTGTGTCAGCCCACATGTGTGACAGGTGTGCAACTGAGTTGGAGTTCCGCCGACACCTTTTATCGCATTCCCACTCAGTTCGGATCCGAACCGCACCTTCGTTGT
>CACRXP010000117.1:818048-835702 GCA_902702965.1 Spirometra erinaceieuropaei
AGAGTGTTGAAAGTTGAACGTGCTCCTGCTTTCAAAAAAAAAACAAGACAGTTCGACCATCAACATCCCGGTGTTGACTTTCCCATGAATTAGCTTAGGGTGATAGCAGACTTTCGCTGATTCTACCGCACTCTCTCCTCCTCCTCCTCCACCTGGACCCGTCGTCAAGACAGGGGTAAGAAGGCGGGAGGGGGCGCAGACGGCTGACACTGAGAAAATCTGCACTTAGGCTTACCACCAACCCACTGGTCCACAAGGAACGCTTGCCCAGGACTTTAAATAACAACAAATATGGAGGTAGGACCCAGATCGCAGTTGGCGTGACGTGAGTCTGCAACAGGGCCTACCACCGCACGCCGATTTTTGGCATTTTCTGTGGGTATGCATTCCCGATAACGCCTGCTGAACGCCCATCTAGACTTCGTGTTGGCCGTACCTACCACGTAACACTTTTTAAAGTCACATCATATGAAGAACGTGGGTAGGCCTACACGCGAACGTCGACACTTAATTTTTTAGTAAGTAATGGCCATTCGAGCAAAATTTTCTCATTTAAGTTAAATTCTGGTTGACAGAGGAAGGCGCGCAAACATGCTGGCTTTGTTTGTAGCCCGTATACTCATAGGAAATCGTCTCATTGTAAAAAGATGCTCACCTTCATTCTAAAGTGTTCTGCTTTCACCCGCAAAATAATTCTGAATGTGAAAACGGATTATAAGCAACTTGGCAGACCGATAAATAAGACGTGTTTACTTTGAGGAACCTCCTAATGACCGCCTGAATTTCGGTCTCCGCGCTTATTTCAGTTTCATCGCATATTGGGTAAACTAGACATAATTTTCCCCCTTGAAATCTTTCGACGAGGGATGAGTGAGGCGTATCATATGAGGTTGTGTAGTCTACGATTAGTGACTCGGCTGACGGACGACGGTTGTACTGCCAGCGTGATATTGAAAAGTCAAATCAGTCTGACTCCTGACTTTTTCGGCCTCGAATACTGTCTATCGACAAAGTATGCAACGCTAAAGTCTACAGCAGCATGGACTACACAAACGGCTTCCAGTTCGTACTTACGGCAGGTTATGCCGGGGCACGCCGACAAGAGTATACAGACACTGGATGTCGCATGACAGTCAGTGAGCACCTGGGCAGCAATTAGCGGACAAATGTTCTTCTCGGAATATTTAAGCATTCGTTGTTACTACTAGCAAATAATAAACACGGCGTGTTCTATTTCAAAAAACCTTCTGTCTTCTACGTTCTCTTTTAGTTTTGATCAAGCAGTACCACTGTCACGGCAAGGTGCTGGACGCGAATGGTGCTCATAAACCTTGGCTTGCTGGATATAGCGATATACGCAGCCAATTGGCGTTAGAGCTTGCTGAGCTCGTGTGCGAATTGGTAGGTCCATCTGGTTCCTCCTTCTGATTTAACGGTGCTTAATCTCTTTGCTCGGTCATAACAACGCCTCCGAGAGGACTCGGTCATTATTAACTTTCGGCAATACTGCCCTTTGAGAGACATTTCCCTCCAGTCCTAAAAACTTCGTGTCCACATTTGTACTGTACTAGTCCAAACAAAAGCCTGCAAGGTGTTTCGACAAGGTAACATATTTCTCTCACCTGAAAAAAGTACTTATCGGACTCGTGAGGCCATGCATTTGGCCAATTTGAATAGCCTCGACGTTAGAGCGAACTTCGTTTCTGATGAGAAGTAGAAGCAATCGTTGGAACAAGGGCTTTATTAGCCTGACGTTTCGGATTCTCACTTGAACCCATCATCAGAGACAGTGACCCGTTTCTGTCACTGTTCCTGATGAGGGGCTCAAGTGAGAATCCGAAACGTCAGACGAATAAAGCCGTTGTTTCAGCGATCATTTCTACTTCTCATCAACTAGTTCCTGGAACTCGCATCTTCGCCTGTCCCGGAGCTGCTTTTCCTTTTGTGAGTCAGCAATTCCAATCACAACACAAATCTGGTATTCTTCTTTCTAAACGTGCAAGTAAACAACCAACTACGGAAGAAAGCAACTAAGGTGCCGCCGCCAAACAACTCGGTGTTTTTTCTTCTCTCTCTCTCTCCCTTCCTCCTCTCATCAGCAATCAATCACTTTTAAGGACTCTTACCGTTTCAGGCTTTATGAAGCATCATCATCAGCCCCCCCGCTGAACACTCCTCTTTCTCAGTTGAAGGGCATGTATTAGTAGGGCATAATCGTTTTGCTATGAAATTTGTCTCCTGTTAGCATACTTGCTAGTTAACTATTCCTATAAGAAAGTTGTTCGACGTGTAGCTCGGAGCGTTGAAATTAAGGACTCCTCTGTCTGAATTTACCCAGAGGAGTTTATTCGTTTAAGCCCAAAGTAATACTGCATCTAAACAGAACTGGCTCGTACAACGTGATAGGCCAAACCTGCCGACTGTTTTCGTTATTTTGAGAACAGGGGTTCTGGCGCCAAAAATTCTAGCCGATGCCGAAAAGCTGAGGTCCATCTGTTGTTGCTTCTGGCGAAGCATAAGGTCTTGCTCGTTTTGAACTCGGTTCCCGTCTTTTATTTTGCCATGTTCGGTATGATTTTATCAAAGACATGACCAAAAAATATTCACACGCAGTCTCGTGGTCGCATGCATCTTGCAAGTCTTTTTATGCTCGTTAAAACAGATATTCCGTACCAGGAGTAATGATTTGCAAAAAGACTGTAGATATCGTGCCATGATCGCTAATTTCTTAGAATGTAAACTTGTACTTATTAAAAGAAGCTGATACGGAATCCAGAGCTTGCCGATGGACACTGTCGAATTCGTCCGCTGATCGCCTTTCATCCGTTCAGCCAAAGTAAAAGATACAGAAGGAAGACTTATGGAAGACTTAGCTCTGGGCCAATTTTATACCCTGCGTGACGTTTCAATGCGTTCTTGAAAATCCTCGCGCACCTATAGGGATGCAGAACCGTTCGCGAGGATTGAATATGTGCCCCCTATTAGTCAATGGAGCACAATTATCGCTGTAACACAGGAAGAAAGTTATTAGGAATTTTATGGGTGGGACAGATAGCGAAGTTATTAACGGAACATGCGGGAGGCGTTGAGGAAACTCAAATTTCTGACATACGTCTGTTTTACTACTCCAACGAGGTGTCGGAACAGACCGCGCAGCGTGAAAAATACTAGGTAAGATAGCTTAATCAGGTGGAACAGAGGTAATCCGTTGTTCTTAGTTAGTGATGGCAAGATTGCGTAAGACAGTATGCGAAAGGCAAACTCAAGCCTAACCTTAACACTAACTCTCATTCTAACCACTTTCCCAAATATAACCGCGACCACAGCCCTAATATAACATGTTTACATGAATTAAATAGGAGGCATATTGAAGTAGTAAAAAATAGAGGCTACTTATTCAAAGGTCGCCCAATCATCTTTATTTTCACATCTTGACTTAAGACTTGATATTCGGGTATTTAATGAGTCCATGCCATGTGCTTGTTTAGTCTTTAAGCGGTGGTACATATTTGTGAAAGAAATTCTTTGATTCTTCTTAGATAGATTTATCAAAAGGCAAACGCAGAAACAATTTAAAGCTATTAACAACTTCGAGTGAGCACAAGCTCACAGCAGAATGATACCTGAGGAGTAGAACCTTTTGACCGCCGAATGTGAGTGGCCGATCCGCGTTGAATTTCTTCCGAAGAAAATACCATGATAAGAGAAAAAAACGGTTCTTGCATCTTACCAGCCTTACCGAAATCGGCAAAGTGGCAGGGATCGTTTAAGGTAAGGCAAGTCATTTGTTGTAACGACTTGCCAAAAATGTTGATGTCGTGTATTTCGCGCAAGACGATTTTATTGAAGGTAAATCCACCGAAAACAAAAATTCAAGTTCATACGGAAGTAAGCGGGTTCCAGTAAAACTCCGTCCACTATTTCCTTTTTAGCTGGTAGCTCTCCTTCGCCTCGGACCCAATCCAGCATTCCGCAAGGCGACAATCACCTGTGCTATTCTGACCTTCTATGAGGGCTCTGTGGTTGCTCAGGCTCAGGTCAATGTGACCTTCAATTCATCTATCGCGGACTCCAGTAATACCTCATCAGATGCCTTTGTAGAACAGATGACAGGAGCGACCCAGACAAACTATACCAACGGAAGTAGTCCAACGCCAGTGTTCGAAATGACAACTTTGAATGTTACAGGTAATGACGTTTGCCAGATTTGGTGGTTTATGGAAGAACATACTAAGACACACACACACACTGTGATGTTTTATTGAAGAATTTGGGTCTTTTAGTTTTATTCTGTAAAAATTGATTCTCGGGACATTCTGTCAAAAGGAGTACAGTAGATGTGCTAACTCATGAAATGTCAACCAAAATTTCGAAATGCGTTCTCGTTTCGAAAAGATAAATTAAGTAGTGTTGTAAAACTAATCATGATGCGGCATAAATCTATAATGATCCAGTTACCACAGGGTGTCGGCTTTCGAAAGAACTTATTTTTGGCTGCGTGCAAGATCTATACTCTGCAAAAATGACTACTAAAATAGTCTGCAATTTTCTCATTGATTTTCGATGCCCGTATAAATTCAATTATATTTCATGGAAAACATGCATAAAAATATTCATTCTTTTACTTATTCGGTAGAAAATCACGTCTTCTTCCAATTTCATACTCCAAAGAAGAGTATAATTCGGTTTTAGGAAACTTTTCTAATTCCCGAATAAGTTTGAACCCGACCTGCTGTTACACTTGCATTCAGGGTTTCAAAACTACAGGCTGTATATTTTCCGTGTACGGAAAACCATGCATTTCTCTACGGTGTTAAGAGGAGACTATATGAGGTTCATAAAAGTAAGCAGTGGATTTGGGCAATATTGTTAACTTTACAAGCCACATACGTAAATGCAGATACACGATGTTTCATGAACGGCCATTTAACGGTATAAAAAAAATCTCACAATTAGAAACTTTTTTAAAACCGAATTATACTCTTCTTTGGAGTATGAAATTGGAAGAAGACGTGATTTTCTACTGAATAAGTAAAATAGTGAATATTTTATGCATGTTTTCCATGAAATACAATTGAATTTTCAAGGGCATCGAAAATCAATGAGAAAATTGCATACTATTTAAGTAGTAATTTTTTGCAGAGTATAGATCTTGCAGGCAGCCGAGAATAAGTTATTTCAAAAGCCGACACCCTGAGGTAACTGGATCATTATAGATTTATACAGCATCGGGATTAGTTTTACAACACTACTTAATTTATCTTTTCGAAACGAGAACGCATTTCGAAATTTTGGTTGACATTTCATGAGTTAGCACATTTAAAGTCGCACTTGAGATTCAAATTTTCTGTCGTCAAGGAAGAGTATGTAATACAGGAAAGAAAAGAACTAAAGTGGAGTTGGTGTCTTCTGTAACTTTGCGTGCCTCCCTGGGCTCCGGAAACGGCCGTTCGGCTGCCCTGATAGTAGTTAGGTTGTGAAGTGCGACGGCTAATGTATTGCGACGCCTTATATGAACTCTTCCACCTGAGTATCTTCTTTGGTCAGATCTTATTTCGTAGTCACACTTGCAGTAGACAAGCCCCAGCCGCCTTTCATACGGGACCGGGGGTAATAAGGGGTTTAACACCAACTCCTAAATCCAACCCCTAACCCTAACCTCTAACAGATGCGACTACGAAATAAGATCGTACCTCTCTTTCCCGCAGAAGCATGCATTAACCAGTGAGGGTCGTAAAAGCGCTCAAAGTAGAAAAGCACATCAGTTATTTTTCAATTCTCAAATATACAGGGGTTTCTGCTTTGGAGGGAATTATTTAGGGTGGCAGTCCGCCTGGTCAGTGAACCTTCCACAAACTTTCCACGTCCACATCCATAACCCCGGCCATTCAATCGAACCAGTGGCCCAGCGTATCCCTCATAGTGCTACACTCTTCGTTGGTAATTTTGTGGTAGCGCATTACCGCAAAGCCTAGAGCGCGCTTGATTAGGCCGGACAGATGCGAAAACTACTGTTCTCCGGCATCCTCACAAGTAACAGCATCTCTTGCCCGGCGATCGTCAAGCCCAGTCACTCTGTGCAGGATCCGAGGCAGTCTGATCTTCGTTGATTGGTCGTCAAATCAATTGAGTTCCCGCTAGTCACACTCCGGCCTGCGTCCGCTACCGTCCATGCAACTCTGAATTCTGGTCTTGAAATCCCTACTGTCGTACGTCGCATGCAAAAATCCCACGTTCAGGGAGATTACACAGTAATTTGTAACACTGGGCTCTTCCGTTTTTTCGGAAGATTAAAAGATCCCCTGGTGTTCCGACATCAAGCTTGTGGATAATAGGAACATCTAGCAAAATGGTTTGCCTACAATTTTTTTTCGGGAATAGAGCACTCATCGACGACAAGACTAGTCAGTGTAGTCAGTTCCGAAAAAAAGGGCGGTCGCGCTACCCACGTGACAAAATTTCGAATAAAACCAACTGGAGGCTGGACCATGCCAACGGCAGAGATGAAGGGTCAGCCGTCAATTCCTGCTTATCTGCAGTTTTCAGCCACTATAAATGGTTATTCCAGTCTCCGTTACTGTGGTCAATATTTCTTCTTGACTGTTGACCTTTCTTCACCATGACGTCGTCTGCGGGACCATGCGTCTGACCTCCTAGGTGTACTTGAACACCAGAATTTCGTCCTGCATTAGAGGGAAATCAGTGACAGCCACCTAACGAGACTGCAGTGCAGTTCAGGTCTTATTTATGAGACATGGGTAAGCAATCCCGAATAAACTAACTAAGGATGACATACTTCTGCACTCCAGTTCCAATTGCGTCCCAGAGTTGACAGATGAAATGAGAGCGGCAGTAAATGAGTTATTGGCTGAAGTATTTGAATAGTGCGTAGGACGTCAATCACACTCAGAGGTGTGGTATTTGGCTAATATGTATATCTTCTATCTAGTTTTGATACTTGTAAATCTCGCACTATATAATTCAGAATGAGCTCTCAGACTTCTGTCTGCGATGTCAATTTTCGGTTTATTTGGTGAGCGTAATAGGCAACGCCTTTGAAATCCCCATCGTTAACACGCCGGTGTGATGTGGACATCTGTAAAAGCGTCCTTAAAAATGCCACTACTGGAATATTATTCACAAGTTGTTAGTGGCATTGTTTTTAGACGGACTCCTGTCACGGGTTGACGTGAAATTTTGTTCGGGTTCAGATTTTCAAAGGGGAACGAGGCACACATATAATTATGTAGATATTCCTTGAAGGGTTGGAGAAACGTCGCCTTAACAACTGATTGAGAAAGATCATTCCATTGTTCTACTACATCCTGCGTAAAGAATTTAAAGCGGAGGTTTCGCCTGGACATGTTCGTGAGCCGCTTTATTGCGTGTCCACGAAGATGGGGCGAGAGATGTCACTGAAGCATGCCCTCAAAGTGCAGCCCTCGCTCAAAACCATGTATTATATTATGAACTAAGATCGCCTCTTTGCTGTCTATAATAAAGATTGAATGGGTCGAGGCATTCCAGTCTTTCTATGTAAGAGTTGTATTTTAGACCCCTTACTAGCTTTGTACCTCGACGTTGCAATTTCTCGAGAAATATTATATCTTTTACGAGCCATCGCTGCCACACCTGCATGTCATATTCCAGGTCAGTTTGGACGAAGGTACAACAGACTTTGCCGAAGAGATCTTTGTCTAAAGCCACAAACACCCTTGTGGTACTCTCTTGGCGGTGTCTGCAGCCTTGACGCATTGCGGTGATGGATTCAGATTACTCTGTATTCAAACACCGAGGTTCTCCTAGGAACATCTACGGGAATTTGATCTCCCTTAGGAAGTTTGTCGGTTGGATGATAGTTGGACTCAGACAGAGGAAGACACAATTTTTCACATAGAAATCCAGGAGCCATCTCTCAGACCACGTTTTTAGTCTGCGCAGATTGCTTTTAAGGACTTTCTAGTCTTTTGGACCTTCAATGACTTGCTAGAGTCTAACTTCATAGGCAGACACCATCTTACCTCAGTCCAGATCCTGGAGGTTGTTATTAATATAAGGAATGAGAAGTAAGGTCCCGAGAACGAATTGCTGAAGAACAACACCAGTAACGTTCACCCTTTTGCAAGAACTGACTTCTAACAGAATTGGCGGTAAGGAATACCTTAAACCAAGGATGTTGAAATTCATTTGACATCTTATACTAGAATATTGGGTGTTCTCTGAAAACAGTTTCCCGTGATGAGACATGCTGAACTCATAAAATATTCGAATGAATACGCATCGAGTATTATGTTTTGTAAACGACACCGAGGATTCCGTGGATAGCCAGCCATACCTGCACACGATATAGATGCTGTATTTTAATTCCTACTCATCTTACAACGCTTTTTGTGCAAATGAGCATAGCGCAATACATATTTGGGGTAAGATGTGGTTTGTAAGCTCCGCCTAATGGACACAAAACTGTTGGGGTTGGGGTTATGGGTTAGGGTTAGGGTTAGGGGTTTAGGATTAGGGTTTATAGGGTTAGAGGTTAGCGTAACTATTTTTCAACCATTGAACGTACAAGCACGCACTCCCAATAGCTTTTAGTTTGCATACAACTACTTCACCTCGTCGCTTGTGCGTTCCCCGGCTCCACCTGTAAAAACTCCTATTACCACTGGTCCCCTATTAGAGGTGACTGGGTTTGTTTACTTCAGGTGGGACTAAAAAACCCATATCCGACCTCTTTGGACATCGATTTGCGGGCGTACGTCTGTTTGTGCATATGCATCAGCTTTTTGTAGAGTGATACACACACTACTTAGACTCACCCATTCTTTTGAGTATGGTCGACACGGGTGGTAGGAATGTTTGTAATCCAAAGTCGAACTTGCTACCATAGAGGCATTAGAGTTAAATTATGTTCCACTAGAAAGACTGCTACGGTCTATAACATGTAAAGAATTTAAGCTTTAGAGCAATGTCTCCTGAGTCCTGCACCATCCCCTCCATCTGCCTCCCCGAGCCTTGTGACCTGGTTCCCAACTTGGTTTAACATACATACACACACATTGATATGTAAAGTAGCAGTGCTTGTTTCCGTTGCGGCTGATTAAAAAAATTATTCCCCGTTTTGTTAAAGATACAACTATCAGCGACACAGCGACAACAACGGCCATCACAACAGAATCCCGTATGTTTTTTTTCATTTTGTTCTCCATCGCGTGCTCTTTTGCATTTCATCACTTCTGCATTGGGACGCAGCCAGACTGAAGGCAAGTCTTGAGATCAAACGGGGCAGAGAAAGTCCAGTAGGAAACGACATGAGATTGGCCTCATTTTGCTCTAAAGTTCCGAACTACATGCAGCGGCGGCGGTCGCATCGATAAGATAGATCAGTAACCGAGGGAGAGCCAGACGAGGGTGAATGGAATGAGCATTTCTGCCCTGACTGTCTTCACTATTCAACCATATCGCAACCGTCGGATTAAATTCACCTAAAGTCCAACCTTCTGGTATCAAAGTACGGACTCGCACTCTTTTTAGTACGAAAAAATCAGAGTCATGTGATGGTGGCACTAAACAATCTGGCCTGATTAGAAGGGCAGGGTTAGGATGCCTCGTATAATTGTGTTTTCGTACTTCACCCACATGTGCGTGACGACTGCTGTGTGCGGCCTCTATTGAACATCAAACCCTCATTCGCGACTCCGTGTAGTGGTTACACACCCCCTAAGTAAAAGCATTCACCAGTGCGACAAATCAGACATAGGCAGCCTATGATGCGTAAAGTCTGATTCGGTCAGCTGTAAAGAACCAGCCACGTTGTGGTGCACGTAAACAAAGACATTACGTCAAATTAGCCACAACTCCCAACATCCCACTGCAGACTTCCAAGTACCAAAGCTGCGAAGGCGACCGGCTAGGTTAATTCGGGTTGCTTTCTTTATTAAACCAGGGTACAGACCTACAATACAGCTCAATGGTCACCGAGACTATCAAAGTTACCTTGTTTTTCAAAGGCTGTTTGCTCCCTAGCAAACATTATAAATCGGGCTCTAATTGCTGCTCATCCTCAAGCTGATTGGGGCACACAAATGCCATTTATTCGAAATAGCCGTTCACACCGTCATTCGCACGTCCTTTTCATCAGAATGGTTGCGCTCAATATGGCGACCAGGATCGTTTGTTTTCTTCCGGATGGATCGATAACCAGCCATCAAGATTTCTGGGACCTGCAGTACACTTCTTCGTCCGAGACTGTCGTCACAAGGCCGGGGCCATAACGGTGGAATTGTCTTCGTCCTCGGAAGTGACTGCGTTTTGTCTACTCTCTCCGGTAGAATCAAAGACAGTCTGACCTCAGTGAGGTTTCCCTCTGCAGGGAGAAATTTGTCACCATTGACAGTGTCTACGTACGTACCCTATCGTGACAGACAACGACGAAGCGAGAGGGAAAACTGTGAAGAGCTTCGAGCATCCCTGTGTCCCTGCCGAAGGCAGACATTAGTTCTCCCTTTATGGCTCCAATGCCCGAGTAGGTACAGAGCATACAGAGGAGTACTTCCTGGACTGCGTCACCTCCTGCCATACCAGAAGACGAAGCTGAAAATTCCGCCATCCAAGAGAAGAAGGCAATAACGAAGCCGAACACGGCGGCACTGGATCCGGATGGAAGCAGACGGGAGGGCGACGGTAGGGTAAAAGAGCCCGCTAAATTGTCGGTGGACTGTGGGTCGTGTCATATAGGGTTTTATCTTGGCATCCATTTCCAGGCCGTTGCAGACATTACACTGCCAACAACAGCTACGTCACATGACCTCAAACCATTACTCAAACTCCGATATTTGAAAAATCTGCTTTTTGTCTATTTTGTAAATTAACGTGAGCATCTCCGTTGCCATGCGAAAGCCTACGAAAAGATTTTCGGCAGAAATCCAAACAATTTCTGCGTTTTTGTGCATTTTGTCAGTTTACTTTTTGGCGTGCTGCCTCACTCATAAAACTCACATTACCACCATTCCCGTATGCCACTATCCACAGTCAACTGACAGCTACGTAGGGTCCTTCACCTTGCTGTTGCCGACGGGAAATTTCCGACAAAATAACTACAAAAATTAAACCCTATACTAACTCTAGAGAGTGAAAAGTTTGAGAACGTGCGGAATATATTACTCCATGTCATTTACATCATAACCACTGGGGTTTTTGGACCCTCAATTTGAAAACACTGAGGCTGGTCAAATGACAAGGATGAAGATATAGAATATCTGCTTTCCGAGAAAAATCACCTCCACAGGACGTACGTAAACAAAAACACAGCCAAAAACAAAGTCTCGTTATTCCAATGCCAACGCCAGCAACGACAGAATCTGAGGGGTACTTAAATAAACCGTGGAGATCATCAATGCAATCCACGGCAATGGAGCGTGAGAAGATAGTACCTGGGGCGTTCTCATCCGCCCCGTACCTCCTGCAAGGAGGTCAGTGAGAGATCCCCTCAAGTGTAAATTAATGCTGGTCTCAATCGTACACTCTTCAATTAGGAGAAAGTCAGGACAGTACAGTTGATGCTCAGAAGTGATGCCCCAGACACGGGCTTAGTTTCAAGTGAAAGTTGCGAATACGGTGGCTTGCAGCTCGTAAAGAGGCGTGCCACGCCGTTGCAGGCGAGTTGACAACGAAAAAGTCCCGCCAGACTTCGGGACGAAACAAATGTACAGCAGCACTTAACAGGGAATCTTCATTTTGAATATTACTCATCCAGCAAGTCGTTCTACGTCTGCTCAACTGTCCTAATTTACATCTGGAGCAACAACTTCATTCAGATAGTCAGACAGACGACGACGACGACGACGCGAGAAGAAAGATTGTGAAGAACTTCATGCACCCATGTGTCCCTACCGAAAGCGGGCAAACTAGTCCTCTCCCTGTGAATTCAATACCCGAGTAGGCACAGACGGACCACCGCCTGTTAGACATGAAGACGAGGCTGCAGATTCGACCATGGAGGGAGCCCAAAGGACTGGAGGTACTAACGAAGCCGCACACGGTAGCTTTGAATCTGGCTCAGCGCGGCCGGGAGATTTTTGACAAAATCATTACCAAACAAAACTCTATGCTGACTCTAGGGAATGAAAAGTTTGAGGACAGATTGCTCGATGTCGTTTACACCATTGCTACCTAGGGCCTTGGACCCTCATTTCGAAAACACCGGGACAGGTCAGATGGTAAGGATAAAGATATAAGATATCTGGTTTCCGAGATAACAAAGCAACCATTCTTGGCTTGCCTGAGCGATTAAAACAGAAAATAGAACCGCGTCTTTCCAATACCGACGCCAACTACAACAGAGAGATGCAAAACAACGAAATGGCTCACATGACAGCTGAAATCGGATGTCACGCAGAATGGAGGGGAATGATGAATTTCTTCGCGGCCACCAAGGCAGTCCACGGCCCTCCAACCTACGGGAATTGCGCCGATGCCCAACTCAGATGGAATAACCTCAGTGACAGAAAAACCACAGATAGTGGAGCGTTGGGCCGAGCGCTTTAGGTGCGCCCTCTGTCGTCTAGCTGCAACTTTTGAGGAAACCACTTACAAACTTTCTCAAGTGCAGACCACCACCTCTGACGACAGGCAGCTAACGGAGCAAACATATGCACCACCTAGGGCCGTCTCTCCTGGTTTTAACCTAACAAACTTATGCGTGAAGAATCTAGAATAACAAAAAGCACATGGAAAACTTCAGTCGTCAATAAGTTTTGCGAGGCAGTAGAAAACCGAAGTTAGCACTGGCTTTTCCAGCTGGACAAAACTTAGCAGAGTAAGAAGAAAAGGAAAAGGGGGAGGCTGAATTTTTTCCATCACAACGCCTTACAAACGTCCGAAAAACTCATAACTCTGTAGATTTGAACTAAAGACAGGATGCAACTGGAGTTCATATATCAGAAGACACACGGGGAATGCCTGGGGACCCACTGATGAGCCGAATCCCTCACAGCTGCGTCAGGCAGCGGCACAAGATCGGTGAAACATGCGTGGCTGGGCTTTTACCTCGTACCTGTGCTGTCGGTGTGCTAAATAGTCACGTAATTACTACCTGTGTACGCGGAATCAGTACGTCTCGGGGAAACCAAGCAACTTTTTGCATTTATATAGTTAGTGTATTTAGGGTGTCGGACTGGTGGTCCCCACAAGTTTATTAAGCATTCACGGTAGTTCATCAGAAGGGCACAAGTGTAACGTAATAAACAGGCAATAATCATGCTACCTAGGTCATAAAAATTTAAATGATGCCTGGTGCTAGAACAAAGTTGGCAGCGTGATTATATGAAATACTAAGGATGTGCCCTAACAGAGGGTGCAAGACTGTGTTTTGCTGTCATAGCCCCCTCCCTAATGTGCGCCGCGCTTTATAAACCGGTAAGTACCTCGGCTGTTTGGGACCCACTTTTGCACCCTCGTCTGCCAGAAAAACTCTGGTTTGCTCAGTTCATCTGTTTCTTCACCTTCCAATCATGTCCTTGAAGACTGCAACACCCACAGTTTTTCGGCATCTAGAAGGTTAAAAGTAGACTGGCTCCTCGAACTCCACCAAGGCTGCAGAAATTTCCATAAATGAATCGTAGGATTTATTAAAATTTGCCAAGGTGCCTAGGAAATCAATATCCTCATCCGGTCTCGGTCTCTAGTTACAGATATCTCAGTTAAAGATCCAGTTGGAAGACCGTTCGGCCAATAGGAATTCGAGTTGTTTCGTGAGTAAAAAGGGATATATTCCAGTCAGGAGCCTTTGCTGATGTTTGGAATGCCTGCAGATTAGCATTAAATGCGATTATTATTATTACTATTATTGTAAAGTGTCAATTATCGCAGATAGCTCCGGCACTGTGATTCCTTTAAGCCATCTACGGCGTTCCCGCTGTGGAGGTAGTTGGAGGAAAAAGTCACTTCTTTCCCGAACTCCCTTAAGTGTGAGATTCGACATGACGCCAGTAGTTGTAGATGTCTCCTCAAAAGTCTCACCTACCGTGTTCTCACAGGTATTCTAGAGAATATGTGTTCTCCATGTCGCGCAGATTCCCCTCCCACACACCTCGTCAATAGGACCGTGATGACATTTCGGGGTTTCAGGTATGTCAACGAAAAGATCACACGATGTCTGATGACCCCAAAATCGTGTGGCGGATCTCCGGGTATTTCCGGATATGCGATTGTTCCCTCGGCCCAGGGTTGCAGCTGCTTTGAGGTCAGTATGTCCGGCCGCTATGCTGCATCCCATCGCAAGGGACAGCGGGTCTATCTGGCACAAATACACGACAATAAGGCAGAAAACCTCTATCAATCAGGAGCGTGGGCAGATCTGAATGGCTAGAACTGGTCACAGAAACTCCAGGATCACTTCGCTAGCTCTGTGATAACTCACGACAAGGCAATTAGCTTCGGCGACTGTGCCCTCTGCAGGGGTCGCTCAGTAGTTGCGCTGGACTGCCACGAAGACCAGATGGGGAGCCAACGTGCGTTATAAGGCTGCGCACCCCATAACACATGCCATATATGGGATTTAGTGGCATGCCTATGAGCAGGCTCACGCCATGCCGGTCACCTGCAGCCTATCCCACCTCCGGTTCTCTTGACTCCGTCTTCAGACTGGACAGGGATGGTGAGGAAAGAGGGAGTGCGATGGATGCAGCATAAGTCTGCTGTCAGTATAAACTAATTCACGCGCAAGGCACCGTCCCTGAACCCAGCCTGCTTGGGGGCTCACCATGGCCATCGTCGCCCGCGACGGTCGAACAGCCTTGACGATCATAAGACACATTGTACGGCCAGTGAGAGCCAACACATGTGGGTTAACAGACATATCGGGGTTTCGTAAGTAACGGTAGACCTGAGCAGCCTGCCTGTCCATAAACGTACTACCGCACACACCACCCCCTCCTCACCACCACCATTTTTGCAAATGTGTTAAAATTGCATGACTCTCTTCTGACTCTTCTTATCCTTCCTGCCTCTCAGTGAACAACACGATCACGATCACCGTGCCCGCGGCTGCGGTCGCCACAACTACTGGTGCGTCCTTCTTTACATCATATTTTTCTTGTGTTTTCATGAACCTACTGTCTGTGGCCCTCTACAGCCAAGTATTCAGTGGATCCAGGGGCTCAGCTGTCGCTCCGAACCAGCGTTTCCATTGGTCGACTTGGGGGAAGTAGATAATGCCAAACAGAAGAACATTTACTTTCTAAAGGAGCACAGACAAACTGCGTGACGTAGCCGAGAAAACAAACTTGAAACCCGATTGAATACCGTCCTCCGTTTGCCCTAAGTCTGTCCGAGGTAGACGGCCAAAAGAGGATATTGGATTGACACAGTTTACTGGAGGTGAATTAGATGTGGTGTTTGCAGCAGTGCAGGTTCGCTTTCGCACAGCAACAGGCTTCCTCTCCTCATTCGGTCTCGGTCCTTGGCCGCGGATATCTCAGTTAAAGATCCAGCTGTTAGACCGTTTGGCCATTGGGAATTCCACGTTCATTGTGTGTACGAAGGGAAGTAGGTAAGATGTGGTTGTGTAGCCCCACCTGATGGACACAATACTGTTGGGATTGGGGTTATGGTTAGTGATTAGAGGTTAGGTTAAGGGCTAGGCCAATTATTTCTCAACCACTAAAAGTACAACCGTGCATTTCCAATAGCTTTTCTTTTGCATACAACTGCTTGACCTCGTCGCCCGTGCGTTCCCCAGCCCCACCTGTAAAACCCCCATTACCACCGGTCCCATATTACAGGTGGCTAGGGTTTGTTTGTTTCATGTTGAGCTTCATAACCACATCTGACCGAGATGTATTCCGGTCAGAAGTCTTTACTGAATTAAGTGAGCTCTCTGCAGCAAATACTCAATGTTTCTCGCTGGAAATTGTCGTCGATCGGCTGCTTGAGTCCTTAAGTTCACGGAGGCTAAAGAAGTAGTTTGCGTTCATAGGTGGGGGAACACAAGAGTCATATAGAAGTGGTCTGAAAACGGCGTTGTGTGATATCATCGAAGAACCGAGTATCGGTTTTTGCGGCTTTAGTAGCTATCTGCTACTGCAGTTGCAACTGTTTTGGGGAACAACAGGGAAATCTACAGACTCGCTCACAACAGAACCTGCCTGCAGCGCTGCTATTTGACGCCAACTCTCAGACTGTCACCCATACAGAACAAATTTTTTCGACATCTGACTTCGATGAAGATGGCGTGCTAGGTCGACTAGTTTAATCTATCAACACTCCGATATCCCATAGCGTCAAAGCCCTGGTTCGACCACATGCAGTTTGCGGCTGCAGTGTTTGGGAGGTCCTGCGTGGGTCTGATGTTCAAACGGCTTGCGTGTTAGGGGTGTAACAAGTGTTCCAGCAGAAAATTTTTAGCTGTATAGGTTATCTGCCACGTTATGGAAGCGGCGAGTGACTCTCGCTGCAGGTCAAACTCCAGTTTACGTTGATGCTAGTGACTGCTCTGGTGATAAGTGCTCAGTCAAAAAGAACATCACCTCATACCTGCTGCTTTCTGTGGCACGCACCAACTCCATCGGTAGTCCAGCTTATCGTAAGCATACCGTCGAATAAATAACCTCATTCTCTCTCCCCCACCCCCAAAAATAAAAAGGGAAACCGATCGACGTTATCGCAGTCCCATTTATACACTTAAAGTCTCATTGATTCAGCTAGGATCCTTATCAGCCCTGGTCGATAGTAAATAAAAGGCAACGATCGGGCTAAGACCGCCAAACACACACGACCAGTCGAAGGTGCCTGTTTTACGGGATAGTGGTAATAGAGGTTTTACGGGGAGGACTATGTATGCATAGAGGAATGGCAAAATAAGTATAGAAAATTGGTACATTTGTTTTTCTGGTGGTAGAGTTTTAACGCATTGACATATAGCAACCGACATTAGGCAGGACAATTAACAAAAACCAACAGTAAGTGTCTACAACGATCGCTTCTCAACTCTCTGAGTTGTCATTGTAGATAATGCACCAGATCGTCTCCAACAGACGACCCAACCTTGTACATGGAAACACCAAACCGAAATAATTGTGTTAGACCTAACTCCACTTTAAAAAAGTATAGTGGGTATTCTTTGTATGCCACAGATGCTTGGGGGCCTTCACCCGATCCTTACCGAATAAAAATTCCTTAACATGCGGATCTCCCTGTCTGGTACGGTTTAACTGCGATAGGTGTATAGCGGTGGGCTCGAGAGACAAGCGTACTTGCATCAGTTTTCTACATTTTGGTCGACGCTTGGCCAACGGCTCGATGAGTCCAGTCTCAGAAACTGAACTGTAAGGCGAGGGAATATGAACCCCTGTAATACAGGTGGTCTTGCATTAGATCCCATGCGGAAAAGAGGGTTTAGGGTTGTGAGTGTTCAAGTAAGGGCACGGGAAAAGGTATCCTTCCTGGAATTTGGCGTGAGGTCGCTTGGAGCACCGGGAGAGGGTCCACACTCTCGTGTCCGACCCTTTCGATGCATTTTGATCATTGTGAAATGCTACTAACAAAAGGCATTACTTAGATACCGATGCTGCACACTGCACAAATTAGCCGAGTAATCCGAATAGACGAGTTGTGCTTCAGTTTGGGACGTCACGATGGGTGAATTTAAGCGGGGTGAA
>CACRXP010000117.1:841574-852675 GCA_902702965.1 Spirometra erinaceieuropaei
TAGCATCTACCGCACTCTCTCCACCTTTCTCCCCCTCTGGAGCAGGTGTCATAACAGAATTAAGAAGACCGGAGGCGGGAGGGGTGTACAGAGGGGTGGCACGGCACGACCCGCGCCAAGAAGTGCCTCCACATTCCCTGGTGCACAACGGACACTGACCAGGATTTTATACGACAACACATTCGGGGATGGCGAGGATTCCAGTGGGCGCGGCATGGGTCTACAACTGGGTCTGTCACCACACCGCAAATGTTAGCATTTGTTATGCGAGCGCACTTCCAATAACGCCTGTCGGCATCCGATCTAGCTTCCGTTTTCATCCATCGCATCGATCGTCTGACCCGTCTTAGTGGCACACCGTTAATGTATGATAGTTCGACCGCCGTTACCGACGATGACCATCGCGAGCTCCACAGAGCGGAGAGATCAGGCACGGTGACTTGTGTGTGTTAGCTTATAGTGGTGGTAGACTTGCTTAGCTCCTACCGTACTCTTCCCCCTATTAAAGTATACATATATTTGGGCAGACATGCATTACTGACCCGTTTTTTTTTCTTTGTTTTGCACGCCACTTTCTCAGTTGTCTACGCTCCCTGTTCGACTTGTGGAGCAAACGCCTACTGCCTCCAGAGCATCACATCATCCACGTGTGCATGCAACACCTTCTACGAGGACACCCCCAACACCGCCAACGGGATGCAGTGCCGATGTAAGTTTCCTCAAAATTTCCCCACCCCCACCCCTCCGGACAGTACTTTCTTTTCGGCGACGGATTCTGTTAACGCAGAGTCTGTACAGCGGTGCCCTGTCGACGTATGCTTCGTAAACCCCTTTCTGTCCCGTAAGACGTCGATCGGCAGACGAAGGCAGAATTCTGGACACAGGTGAGCAGAGCCAGTAGATATTGTGACGTTGGAAATGGCGACGAATTCTCAGCTGAAGTCAGGAGGCAAAGAGAGCTGCGGAGGCTGCCGTCCTTTATGTAGACACCAGACATTTTCACTGAAAGAGTTCTATCTTAAAATTTTCTTAGCTAACCAGATTACAATAGGCGTGCTATCTCATGTAGTCTTGATCGGAATTTGAAAATACGTTTACGATTAGAAAAGCCTCATTAAGTAGGATCGCAATATTAATTATCGTGCTGCATAATCCCGAAACGCTTCAACTAGGTCAGGATGCCGGCATTTGAACGAGCTTCTTTCCGGCCGTCTGCATAAATCACACTCCGCAAAAATGACTACTCAAGTAGTGTTCACTTCTTCCCCTAGGTTTTGGATGGCCATATAAATTAAAGTAAAATTCGTAGAAAACATTCACAAAATGTTTTTCACACTCATTTGATAGCAAGCAACGTCTTCTTCGAAATATATACTTGAAGAAAGGACATCCTTCGCCCTTAAATAATTTTTTTCATTCTCGAAAAATTTTGAACCCTACTTGCCGTTGGATTTTGGTTTAGGGTTTCCAAACCACAGGCCGCAGATTTTGTATGTATGTACGAAAAATCACACATTTCTCTATGCCATTAAGAAGACCTCATGCAGTCTTCATAAAATTGTGCAATGCACGTGGATCATGTTGTATATTTCACAAACAGCAAAAAATGCTTTACGAATGGACACTTCACGGTCTTAAAAAGACATCATCATAGGGAACTTCTTTTAAACCGAAATATATCCTTTCTTCAAGTATACATTTTGGGGAAGACGCGATTTTCTATCAAATAAGCACGATAATTGTCATTTGCATGAATGCCTTCCTGAAATGTTTTTATTCATAAAAGCATTCAAAAGTAATGGGAAAAATGCAAACCATTTAGGTAATTATTTTTAGAGTGTGAGTTTTTTCAGACAACCAGAAAGAAGCTCGTTCAAAACCGGCATCCTGACGTGAATGAAATATTTTAGGATTGTGCAAGGCGATAATTAATATTATAACCCTACTAAGGCAACATTTTCTAATTGGAAACCCATTTTAGAATTTCGGTTAACATTCCATGCGACAATACATCCACCGCGCAGCTGATTTCGTTCTGGCTGAGTGATGTTTGAAGATCAAGGGTTATTTTTTTCAGTTTGCATGTTTAAATGCGATGAGCGAACTGGCGGACTGTTCTCCCCTGCAGCTCGTAGATCTAAGACTGTTGTACAGGCGGTTTTAAAATGCGGGCACATGCCCTGATCGTATGTGCGTAACCGCCGTAGTAAATGCCAAAACCAGGTGTGTTTGTGTAGTGTTCAGGTAGGAGGCACGCCTTGTGGAAGGTGCGCGTCGCTCCGAGTGTCTACCTGGCAGCCAGCTCTCGCATATGACTCCGCGAGGACAACGGTTACTGTCTGTCATGGCGCAGACTCAAATGGTCCTCTCGACTGCAATCAAATATTTTCATAGATCTAAAGACCGTCGGGAGTGGAGGCCTTTTGCTGAACAGTCACACTCCCCTGCAGAGACGGGGCAGATGGACATTCACACATGCGTAATGGAGTCTTAGACGCTTTCGGTCAAAAAGTCTCATAACAGCACGCGGATATTTAATTAATCGTTCAGATGAGAGGTTAGTGGAAGAACCCAAAGGCGCAGTCATTACACGGCACAAGCAATTCGCACAAATAAACGAAGAAAAGCATTCCGTTTAAAATGACCAGCTGGCTTCATTTCATGAGCCAGTCCACCCAATATACCAACCTGTCGAAGGCGACGGCTGCGAATTTCCTAGAATGTTGACAGATTCCATAAACTGGTCGGACACCAGAACATGAACCTGCAGGTGACCTCCCGTTAAATCCCAGGGGGGTACCTACAGTACGTGACATATCTCATGAAACCTGATAACAGAACGGAGTCTAGGAGCGAGCAAAAACAGTGCACATGGCCGCAATATAATGAGAAGGGTATGTTCTTATTTTTACAATAGAAAAACATCACTATTGTTTGGGAACGTGTAGGAAACGGCAAAAAGTGTCAAATGTTTTCTTGGCCTCACCGTACAAATATGCAGAGTACGCAGAGATGCGTCGGCGGAGTGCAGTATTAAAACACTCCTTAAAGAGGGAGTTTCCTAATCCATCGGGGCATATTCGTCGTTGGATTTAGTTGTGGACGGCCATTTTGTTCGACAATGAGGTTTCATGTTTGAATGAGTCTTTAAATGTTACCCTAACGAACTTCTACATGAAAAAGAACGCCCACACACTCGCTACTTCGGCAAATGCCTTCAAGAAGTATCTCCTCTTGGAAGTTTTGGCAGGTACATGATGCAGAATCTATCTTTATGAACGATCGGGGAAAAACACTGAAAATCATGAAGTATCCAGCGATATTCCAAGGGCGAGCCAAATATCAACGTAATCCAGAACGAACAAAAAGTGCAGATTACTTTAAAGGGAGAAAAGCTCTCTTTATAAGCACAAAGTAGTATGGTCACGATTACACCTATCAATTTTATTTAAATTTACTATTCACCGATCGGCCTGGCAGCATGTGCCCTTATGAAGACTTTTGTTTTTATGGCGTCCCCATCTGTGAAATCAAGCAAAATCCTGTTTCTCTTGCTGAATCGCCTCTCAATCAAATCAAACGTGTCAAGAATACCACGAATCCCCACAAAACTAGTTTAAAATCTATACGCAGACTGTAGACTGTTGACGAACCGCCATACCTGAAATTGCACTAATTCTTAAGGGATATTTACATGTAAACTTCACTGAAACACTTTTTAAACATTATTTTATCTGCGCTTTCTTATTTACTCAGTTTTTTGCACGTGAAGACATTCTGTGCATCTCAAAATGAAGTTTACTAAGTTACAATCACTTTTGACGTCTTCGGGATTTTGCGCTTTTCTAAACAAGTCGTCAGTTCGAAGCAACGCAACACCGCCTTTAGTACTCCTTTCATGTTTTTAACTTTTTAAAGTTGTACCTAATTAACATAGATATTGGATCTGTGCGTTGGTGTCGGTTTGCGAGAACTTGGCAATCATTAGTAAATTTCGATGCTTTTCATGATTTAGGTTACCTAGCGTATTTCCTTTTTTCTAACTTTGACCTCAATCATCTTAGCCCTACCCCTAATCACGACCGCAATTCCAGTGTCTCGACACTAACCCCAACTATGGCTACCCCCTCTGGGTGGGGCAAAACCGCCTGTAATATGAGACCATATTCCAGTGCCGAAACTCTGAACTCCTTCTACTGGCTCGTTCAGATGCGGTTCCGCAAATCTTGCTTAAGCTGTGGGTCTGAAGGCCGTCTGAAGATGTTTGTGTCGACAGAGCCAGGTGGGTAGTTATAAACATCTCTAACGCTTTTTGAGCGGTGGTGGACTGGAGCAACGACTCCTACAACATCAGGCAACACATTGCTTTTTTTCACCTATTCTCCTATCACCGTCTGACCACTCTATCCACCGAGTCTAAAAGATTGCAAAGCCTCAGAGACGAACCCAGACGCCGTTCGCTCAATTAAAGGAGTTCAATCATGGGTACGTGTAAACAGTATCAAACTCCCCCCCCCCCCGCGGTTGTTGTCCTCTTTCGTAAGGAGCAAAGGCCGCCTGATTGCTCGGATGCTGAGGTTGTCGCTCGTTCGAACCATCATATCTTCTGCGTTCTACCCACTAACATCGCCGTTAGCATCACGAGCAGTGAGCCCCCTCTCCGCATCATTTCCTCTCTTTTCTTTGCTTTCAGTGACCGGAGCCACGATTGCTCTCATCTGCATTGCCGCCGTGGTGGCCGCGTGGACCCTCATCTTAATGATAGGCTTCCTGGTGAAGGGCCTGTCCAACCAAAGACGCGAGACGACAACAAGTGACCCCTCGACGATCTGACCTCAAGACCAAATATAGATTCGTTCCATCCACAATCCAACTGTCCCACCCAACCCCACATCAAAAAAGACGTTTTAGGCCTTGTTAAAGGACCTCTTATTACAATGTACATCAAAAATATTCGAAGAACTTTTATGTGTAAATGCCTGCCCGAATCACCCCCGAAATATATGTTGCAATTGGAGACGGCACTGTTTCAGGCATAATGGTCTCTTGGTCAGTAGAAGGGCGGCTTTGTTCTCTCACATGTGCACATGTGGCTCGGCCTCCCGGGGAGAGTAACACAATCATAAACTTAATGTCTCCGTTCATCCAAAGCCTATGTTGTGATTGCGAACAAGACCACGGTCTGTCTAGAGATTTCAGCATTGTGGAAAAGGGAGTAGCCATGGACGAATGGGACGACTTGGTTTCTCGAGTACCTACAGTGGCTGAGCTAACTCATGAGATGTCAACCGAAGTTCCGAAATGCGTGTTCGTTTCGAGATTACTAATTACGACGGGGGTTTAAAACTAATTATTATGCAGCATAATTCGATAATAATTCAGTTACCTCAGGATGCCGGCTTTCGAACAATCTTCTTTCCGGCCGCATGCAAAACTGTACTCTGTAAAAAATGACTACTTAATTAACATGCGTTTTTTTCATTGATTTTCGATTCCCATCAAAAATTCAGTTATATTTCATGGAAAACATGCATAAAAATATTCACTCTCTTACTCATCTCACAATTAGAAACTTTTTTAAAACAAAATTATACACTTCTTTTAGGTACAAAATTGGAAGAGAACGTAATTTCCTACCGAATGAACAAGAGGATGAATATTTGTACGCATGTTTCCCATGAAATATAATTTAACTTTGAAGGGCATCGAAAACCAACGAGAAAAATTCACGCTACTTTAGTAGTGATTTTTTACAGAGTTCGATTTTCGCATGCGACCGGAAAGAAGTTCGTTCGAAAGCCGGCATCCTGAGATAACTGAATTACTATAAAACTCTGCTGCATGATAATTAATTTTTTAACCCTACTTAAGTGATCTTTTTGAAACGAAAACGCATTTCAGAATTTCGGTTAAAATTCTCCACGAGTTAGCGCACTTACTGTATGTCAAGATACAACGACCATTGACGGACGAATTTTATCCGAGGGGCTAGCATTTCAAAGGACAGGCGCGGTGAGTGTCTACATCGAATGCTTGCATTATAATCATCGTCCCCTTCATTGTCACCACCGATACGGCGGTGGAGAATTTCGGCTGTCACAGGTGGCGATTAACATAACCTGAGTGCCGGACGACGGCGAATACCGCGGTGAGTTTAATTTCAATGAGGGAACTTTTCGTACGTCCGTCGCATTCTAACCTTCTACGTCTACAGCGCTGAAGTTATAAGACGGGATCAAAACATCTGGGGGTGGGTGCGGGCGCAGTAGATGGCCAGTAGGAGGCGCACGTCTGCGCGCGCCGCGTACGCGACCAGCCACGCACTCTACGCGAACCACGCTTGGTTGACTTGGGCCGCACAACAGGAAGTCGCCACAGGCTTGTGTAGTGAAGGAACCATTGCAACCTGGTTCCCAATTCCGGGAACCGAGGTGTCCTATCAGTCGGTGACTCCACAAGCCAACACCTATAACCACCGTCACCACTCTAAACCTGATGTTCTCCAAAGGAATTCACAGGACCGTCAACAAAAAAAAACAAATCAACGACAACCGAAAGTTTCGATTTCTAAAGGCACATGTGTACATACACACACAGTAATCTATATTCGCCACAGTGGCAACAAAAAAATAAACTAAAAATTGCTGCTGCCTCACCGTCGTCGCCATCATGGACCCACGCGCACAAGCCTCCCCCCCCCCACAAAGGAAAGTCGTGGGGACAGGTGGAAAAGTGGGGATCGAGGGCATCTTCGACTGGAAAACGGGAGGACGCGGGAGTAAGCATAAAAAGAAACGAAGACCTAAGTGAAAGACGTCCGGATTTCAGTAAGTTTGCCACAGTTGCGGTTGCGTGTTAGTCCGACGCAGGTCTCGACCCCGCAACGACGGACTGGGGGAGTAATTGCGAGCAGGACAGCGTCGACAGGCATCTCCCACACCCGGCAGGAAGCGGCATTCAGAAAAACGGCGCCACCTGCGTCCTGGTTCTCCTGTGGCCACCACAATGGGTTGACGAGTTAGCGACTGGCTACGGCCCAGCTTGCAGGACGGTTCGGAATGCACCGCGGCTACTTGGAAGCCGGAGTTGGCCACAGTGACGGGCTGGCAGGTTTGAGTCAGCAACTCACTGTCCGACATTTCAGCTCCCGTGTCCATGGCCAGCGGGGGAAGGGCGCAGGGCACGAGCGGCGGAAACGCGGGCGGGCCGCGCCTCGGGCAACGGAGCAGGTGCTCGCAGGTGTGGAATGCCATCCAGATGCCCAGCATGGGACTCAACCAGTAGACCAACAGATGTGGCAGTGGTTGAGCCCTGCCCAGGCCCCATGTCTGTATCACAGCGTTTGCGGGGTTCACATAGAGGCCGGTGAGGGGCAGACCTGGAAATGGACAAGAAATTAATGGCGTCCGGAGGGATATTTTGCTCAGAGCCACCACACGATGAACTGAAAATAGGTACTGTAGACGAGTTGTCAAGCCCCACAAGAGCATGGACTGCGGAGGCAAGGGGGGGCTTGAGAACTCACTTGAGTCAGGGTGGGCTTTATAACCCCAGCCTCAGCTGCCGGCTCATTAATAGGACCGATAGAAGTTTGTGGTTTTTGTGAGATAGAGGGAAATCGTGCTCTTTAAGATGTTCTCCATTCGCAAAAGTTTGGGCGGTGAGGGGGAAATCATTAGCTAAAACGTTGACACCAAGGACAGAGAGAACAGAAAACTTGTCGCTTCTATTCTACTTTAAAATTTTCTGGTATAGAATGTACTGTGGTAAACCCCATCAGGATGTCCTATCATTCGGGTAGATGAGAGTCCGGGATGATGGGTACGCTTTTCTGGATTGGCGGATGCTAAATCAGCGCCTGTCGGGCGACTATTCCATGGTGAAGTTCCTACGACTCCCCGTCGACAGAGAGAACAGAAGAACGACTATAAAGACGCCTTAAATGCTTCAGAATCAACCGAGCCTTGGAAAACCTTCGTAAAGAATAGGCAGACAAGGCAAAAGGCTGTAAAAAATTGCGGATAGGGAAGACTAATGTAAAAAGATTAGGATGTATGACGAAAACCTTCCCCACGTGTCTCCACTGTCAACCTACATTCAAGGCGCACATGGGCCACCTCGGACACCTCAGAGACGGCCATGGTCTGTTCAAAACAACGAACTACCCTGATATACCTTCAGCTCCCCACTGAACTGTGTATTCCTCCAGAAAACCGAATTAGGAGTATGTGAGGCTTACGCCAAGGCACGGACGACGACATCAAGGGTCAGAAGGAAGAAGTTCGTGGGTGGTCGGTAAGTCCGGAGCGTACTGCAATTGGATTTCCGAGGGGGAACATAATGCATGGGACATATCGTTGATTGAAGCAATGTTTTCCCGGAATAAATTTGAATAAGGCAAAGGCGACAAAGCATGCAGCATTTACTGACGTCATAAGTTTCCAGATCTCTTATTCAGCTGCGTACGGTCATTGCATAGTTATATGACAAGGCAAACTCCTCAATCAACGATCGACCTAGAAATATAAAACTTGATAGGTAACCTGAAACATGGGTCTAGTATGCGGGTGCACATGACGAGGGGGAAGGGGGAGAGAAGTCATCCAAGTATGAGAGTTAAAACTACAGTGAGAACTTGTCAGGCGTGATTTTGAGTGCACCGCGCTTTGCAGAGGCCGCTGCAATACGGAGGAGGAAACCAGAGCTCTGTAAGCAGCTGGACCACGTGATAAACCTGGCACTACCATGGTAGGGATCGGTTATGGACGAAACCCTGTTCCCATATATATACGCCCTCTCGTTTCGTCCCCCTCCCGCCTCCTCGGCATGACTGAATGCTGCCCGCGCGATGCACTCTAAATCATGCTGGACAAGTTCTCACCGTAGTTTTAACTCGTATACTTGGATGACTTCTCTCCTGCTCCCCCCTCGTCATGTGCACCCGCATACTAGACCCATGTTTCAGGTTACCTATCACGTTTTATCTTTCTAGGTCGATCGTTGATTGAACAGTTTGCCTTGTCATGACTGCACGCAATGATCGTACGCAGCTGAATGAGAGGTCTCGAAATTTATGACGTCAGTAAATACTGCATGCTTTGTCGCCTTTGCCTTATTCACATAACGTTGAGCTGAGGTTGGGCACAGGAATATGGACCCCCCCCCCGGTATTGCAGATGGCCTTTCCCTAGGTTCGAGGGCGGTTGGAGTTGGGGTGAATGTTAGGAGGGTTGATATGAGGCTTATGGTCAGAGTTAGGGCAGGTGCTAGGGTTAACGTTGGGACATGGAAATGGGACCCAGTCCCCGGAATTCGGAACGAGGCCACAGATAATAGGGGGGTTCATATTCCCGTGTCCGGCCGAATTGAATCTCAGACTAATTTAAACAAGCATTGCAGACCGTAGTAAATCAATGGAGCGAAGGCAGCTGTAGAAAGACATTCTCAGGAGCTGCATTGGTACTCTCTGACGACATAAAAGAGAAAGCAATAGCCTTTCCATATGCATATCACTGTCCTGGCGTTTCAAGTAGCGCACTCTGGAGCTCATCTCCAGGGGCTGGAAAGTCGTATGAGGCCCGTGGGGCGCCAAACAGGCTTCCGTGCGCTGTCTCCGTCCTCGATGGCCACGGTAATAGTTGGCGTCCCTCATGGCAGTCCACCATGACTGCCTTTGACGAGTGTGTTCACAAAGTTAGGCAGGAGGCAGGCGAGTCTGTAGGAAAACTGGCTGAGCGGTCGGTTGATATTCAAGCTTCTGACAGTTGCAGGAGTGCAGGATTGCACTCACGGGGCCGGCGATGAAGAATGCGCAGAGGTCACCTCAGTCGTATTTACTGAGTGGTATGAGATATGGCCACAATGTCGCAGCGAGTATGCACCAGCTTAATGGAGACGAAGTCGGTGTATTTCACTGGAATACTTTCTCCCAGGCAGCAGCAACTTTCGCCCGTCTTCCACCCGTGCGGGCCCAGCATCCACAACCGTAAAGGACTGACTGGACGGGGGCCCAGTACATTCAGTGATGTAAAGGATTCACATACACCAGTGAAGGCTTGAAAAAGTCCTGACAGCAACATTTATTCGAGTGACGATTTCACCCTTATTTTGTTCAGCTGGCAGAAACTTGATCCCGAGATATCCGAGAATGTTCAATTCTTCAGGCCGAGAACCATTAATCTTGAGCGATACCCTCATCTAGCAATATCTCATTCACATATTGCTCCGCCGACATCGACCTCTGGCACAATCCGCTTTGCCCCAACCCCTGTGTCTAATACAGCGACCAGTTCTGCCTACGCCATGACATTACGCACTCCCCCACCGATGGGACGAGGTCTGGCGTCCCATCGCCTGCTACCAGCACCCCCACCTCCAGAGATGTTGACTAGGCTCATGTCTGTCCTCATTACGGTCGCACACATCGGCCTGATCGGTCACTTGCGAATCCATCGCACAGAGACTGACGCACCAGTGCCTGGAGCACCTACGTACACTCGTTGCATCCGCCTCCACTGTCCACACTGCCCGTGCGCATTCAACCACATCATGGGCCTATCAGGTCACATGCGCACTCACGAAAACCTGCGGTAGACAAGTGTCGGCTATACCACACCAGCACGCCTTCCCCGCCAGCACTTAAACCGCACATCCTCACCATCCATCGCCACACAACGCAAACACTCAACTAACATCTCTCATTCAGGTGGGAAGTGTGTTTCTCGGTCCCGTGGGTCTGAACCTATCACGGTGCTCCAAGCGCCGTGGCTTGGAAGGCTGTCGACTGACACCTCAACTCAGTCCATGCAGTCAGCCGAGTTGTGTTTGTGTGGAGTGGTGGACTGGTGAGCTGATAATCAGGCTGCCACGGCTCCTTCTCTACGTGAGCTCTGGCATCCTCACGCCTGTGTGTACATGGGTAGTGCCTCTCAGTCGATGACTGACTGATTACCCCGCCTTGGAAGGGTAATGGCCTAGGCTAGGCGCTGAGCTGTCTCTCACTCTTTTTGGACTTTAAGGATTGCATACGTCTGCTGTGCCATGATTCAATAAACTATGGCTTTTGCAGCCTGGTGGGTGCTGACTGTTCTCTGGCACCTAG
>CACRXP010000117.1:852716-865574 GCA_902702965.1 Spirometra erinaceieuropaei
GAGGCTGCACATGTTGTTGCTGCCGTCGACGTCGACTCCAAACCAGGACAGCATGGCTCAAAAGGCCTGCCAGAAGGACGTCGATGAAGGCCGCGCCGCCCTCAATGAGCATGCCGGCGGGCACTGAGACGCTTAAGTCTCCAGCGGCCACCGTTGTCGCCGTCTCCGGATGCTCCAATGCGTCCAGGATGGCCATTTTAGTGGCCAGCTGGGTGGCATGGTATGAGGTCGTGTGCAAAGACAACCAGAAGTAGGATAGGTGGAGGGCGGCGAAGGCGCCCATGAGCTGGAACCCCCAAGAAACTAGCATCCACGTGACGGAGGTCTTGCAGTTCAAATAGCTAAGAGAAAGAGATATGCAAGAACGAGTGGTTACAGTAAACGGAAGAGTACCGGCAGCTCAACAGCGCCTTCTCCTCTTAGATTTTAAATCAGGTTCTCCAGGAAGGTTTGTCAACCACCGCTTTCCCATGTTCCTACTGCTCAGAGTTGAACGTCTGATTATCCAATTTGCCAGAAAAAAAAGATTATGCGTCTCGTGGGCTTGAACGGATGTGCAAACATGCCAGTTACTTAAGTACGGCAGTTCCGTTTAGAGTGTCTAGGACCCCTGTAAAGGGTGAGAGGCAGTTGGCTGCGTTCAATACTGAACCGCTGAGAGAATAAAGACGTAAAGAGCCCCGTCGTTGGCGATTGAGCGGAACTGGCTAAGTCTGTTAAGCAGAGTTAATTACTGTCCAGCGCGGTTTACCGCCATGATTTCTGTTTAAGTGATACATACTTGTCCTTTAACGTGATAATTAGCCCATGATCCAGTTGGTTAGGACTCATAATGAGAAAAGAACATCAGTGAGCGTGAATATCTTCATTTTGGGCAGAAAATGTACAATGGCTGGCCTATCTCAGGATGCGTTAACCGAAATCCTGAAATGTGCTTCCGGTTAGAGGGGATTTCCTAGGTGGCGTTGTAATACTGATTATCGTGAAGCACAATTCCAAGATATTTCAGTCACGACAGGACGCCGGTTTTGAATGGTTTCTTTCTGGCCACCCGCAAGAAAAAGTGAGTGCTCAAGTAGCATAAGATTTTCCCACTGATTTTCGACGTCTCCATAAACTCAAATATATGCTATAGAAAACATGCGCCCACTTGGTATCAAGTTACGTCTTCTTTTAATTCTACACTTGAAGAAAGAGTATCTTTAGGGGCAACGGTAGGGTGTAGGACCCCGACTAGCTTGTGGACCGTGTCGTACGCCAAATGGTGGTAGAGGGGGTTTTACGGATAGGAGAACATGTAAAAAGAGCGGGTGGAATGCGAGAAGACGGATAGTAAATAAATTTCCGCCGAAAGTCTTGCCGTATGGTGTCATATGGCGAAAAAGTGAGCGCGATAATTAAGAGAATAGACAGAAAGCAATTTTCAAAAAATGGCAGATTTTTATTAAACTGCCGCTCGCAAGTTTACATTCAATCAAGAAGCCGAGGAAATTCCAACCAATAGGAAGGGCGAGTGATAAGTGATGTTTGTGGTCACACAGAATTTTAGTGTACATTTTGGAGTTGTCAGCTACGTGGGGTCCTACACCCTACCGTTACCTCTTTAGGTTTTACAAGACTTTTTCAGTTTCTGAAAAAATTTGAACCCGGCCCGTGCTTGCGCTTTTGCTTAGGTTTTCAAATTACAGCATGCTTTCCGTGTACGAAAAATCATACATTGTCCTAGCCTACTAAGATGTCATGTAGAACCCGTAAAATTCCAACAATGGATGTGGGTCGTTCTGCATACTTCATAAGCAACATATGCAAACGGACAGATACGATGCTGTATGAAAAAACATTTCAGGGTTTTAAAAAATCACGTAATTACAAGTTTATTTAAAAAGTGAAAGACACCTAATCAGCAACCTAATGAGTACAAGAACGGATATTTTTGCGCATGTTCTATTTGGAGTTATAAGGGTGTTGTAAATGAATGGGAAGAATCCTACTGCTCAAGCACCCATTTTTTACGCAGCGTGATTTTAGCAGACAGTCGAAAATAGGCTTATTCAAAGGCCGGTATCCTGGCATGACTGAAATATCTTGGGATTATGTTGGACAGTGGTCGATACTACAACCCCACCTAAGTAATCCCCTCTGATCGAAAACAGATTTTAGGATTTCCGTTAACATTTCATGGGATAGGCAAATTGCCGTAAGTCATTGGTCTAATTATCCGCCTATTCTAATATAGCTTACAAAACATAAAACATGACTCGAATCTAATCAGCTGCGTTTAGAATCTCCATAAAACTATGGAGAATAGTTTAATTCATGCGTCCACACAACAAGTTATGCAGGTGCACAAGCTAGGCGGGATTTGAGAGGTGCTCAGGCTCCGTGGTGTCTACTACCGATGAAGTCAGCAGTAGCAGCAGCATCTGACTAAGAGGTGTCCGACACACCTGAGCCTGTCTTTGTAGCCCATGACGTCAATAGGGACAGCATCGACAATGGGTACCAAAATCGCTAGGTCTGCGTCCAATTTTCGGGGGCAGAGAGGCGGAGGGAATTAGGACACAGAGGACGCGTTGGCAATCCAGCTGGTATTTATATATTCAGGCGCAGTTCCGAATAATGGAGTAGATAGCGCCTGTAGGCCAGTTGGCACGATGCGCATGCTCAGATGTCTCTGCTCCATTCTTAAACGAAGAAGAGCTCCAGAAGTGAGGACTTGGAGAGGAGGGGGGGAGGGGGGTGGAGTACACAGACTCACCGATAGAAGGCATTGCAAGGTGACCCATAAGAGTCAGCCCAGGCGAGTTGGGTCATGATGAGATTGTGGACGCCAATAACCAGTATAAGGCCCTTGATGCCAAAAGTGGCTCGCACAATGCCATTTTCGAGGCTGCAAGCACAGAGTTGAAATGTGCTCACGGCATCCTGCAGAGCTTTGTGCAGTGGGCTGAGGAGAGCGGCATAGAAGGGTGGTTGAGGGAGAGAAAGTGAGGGCATGCCGCCAGTAGAATCTGTTGCCAAGGAGAAGGCGGCGTTGGCAGCTTCGTCGGACCAGAGAGGTGAATTAGGCGCCTTGCTGACACCTGCGGCATTCTGCGGTTGTTCGTTCTGCCGATGCCGTCCGGAGCAGTCGTCTCGTGGCAGAGATGAGATCGAGGAGGCAGATTCGGAGGTTTCGCCGAATTCGAGGGTCGAATGACTGTCGAGGAGACAAAAGACCTGAAGTGCGAACAGCAAAGATAATGGACTGTGGCAATAGGGGGAAGGGATTTTCAGAAACAAACGAAACGATTTCATAGCAACAAATGAGGTAGAATACGGGAATACGGAACCTATCCCCCCTCCCTTCATACTACAGGTGATCTACGGAATCCCAGGGGGTATCTCCTTTCGTGTCCTAACTTTAATCTTAACTCCACCTTTCTTCGGTCTAACCCTAACATTGGCCTTCATAACCCCAACTACAAACATCATGAAAATTAAGGCATGCCCGTCTGTGATGGGGGATCCATATGCTCCTGTTCGACTAAATACGCTGACGCAGAAAATGGACCAAGGCGGGAACTTAGAAGTTCCCAGCATTGAAAAATCTACGTGGACTAAGGCGGGTTCCGAGTTAATTCTTGGTGAAGAGAAAAACTACTCGGGAGCCTGGTGTTAGGCAAATACGACGCAGGTAATCATTCGCACTGAAAAGTCTTCATAGAACGCTGAAGGCTACGCGTGTTGCTGAGTCTAGAAGAAGCCTGCCTGCTCAGTGGGAGGGAGGCTGTCCTGGCGTACCCCGAGTTGACGACTTAAAACACGTAAAACGCCAATTAAATAATATTTCAGACAAGATCCTTGTACGTTGGCTTAACAACAAAGGGACGCATTTGCCAGTTTACATATAAAGGTCTTCGGGCGGAAAAACAAGTTGGCGTCGAGGCTTATTGTACACGAGATTACTGACCAGATGTGTGTTCCGGATCAGGTGTTTGTTGGTTTAGTCTGCGCCCCAGCGCTAGATACCGATTTTACGAGGAAAGTCTTGAGGGCAAGTTTCGGATAGCTGCCAGCGTATCCTGATGTGCGGGACAGGAATGGAATGCCAGGACGAGGGGGGAGGTTATTGCGCATTTGCGGAACGACCAAAAGGTCGGGAGAAACCAAAGGTACCAAATTACGGAAGACTTCTTAATCTTGTTCTACCGGGTTGGCTGGTCCTTAGGAATGCCTCTTTGTGACACCCCTCCCCTAAGACTTCCTCTAGTCTCCACGCATTCAAATTATGGCTACCGCACTTACAGAGAGTTTCTTTACAAGATGCAGTGAAATGTGCTTCATGTCAGCGCCAAAGCGAGTGGTGTGCCTTAAAAAAAACTTCTCCGGAACGCGGGTGATAATACAAGGTTTCCTGGGCGTGTACATCGACGCGGTCATGGCAAAAAATGAAGCTCTAGGGTTGATTGGCAGCTTCTAATGCTGTGGGTAAAAATTTCCGCTAAATTGACATGGGAGAAAAATCCACCATCGAGTCAGCCAGGCGCGCACGGCCTTCCTCCGATTTCGTAAACACCTCGCGAATAGGCACGAAATCAGTCCCGGAATAAAATCGTGAGCACCTAAGACCACTGTCAAGAAAATTCTCCTATACGGATGCAAAAGCGACCTTTATGATCAGAATATATGTACCTTACTCTCCCCCCCCCCTCCCCTCGGAAGCATTCGGCCAAGGATGCTTGCACCCCATCCTCCAAAGTCCTCTCCGTGATCGCGTCTACAACGAACTACTACGCAATTAGCCAAGAACAGGAGCAGTCAACGACAACCTCCTTACTGGTCAGACGAGGTGACACGGTCGTGAGCTGCGTCGGCCTGAAGTCAGAATCTTGTAGGATGTCGTACCCCTCAAACTAAGTTCTGGTCGCCGTCGAGACGTCCAAATGAGGACGTGGATAAACGTGGTAAAAACTGATCTCTGGCACTTCTCTGGCGGATATGGTGCATCAAATGGCTCATTTTCACTAGGGGTTCCAAATCTGATCGACTGTAGCGTAGGAAGATCTTTCATGTGAATGTCCCCGCAATTACATGTAAGCAAGTACGGTAGCACTTTTCACCAGTGTGCCTGGGAAAGAACCTACTAACTACAGCAGGTGTACAGACATCTCCGATTACCACAACGGAACCATACTGGGAACATCGCCTTGCTGGCCTTAAGCTTTGGTGATCTACAGTCGGTGGTGTCATGGGTGAATGACGTCGATACTTCGGTCGGTTTATCCAGAAACGCTGGGAAGACCAGTTTTTTCCCGATACGCACCTCCGGCCAGGAGAAGACACACCTAGGAATTAATTGCTGTTAACCTAAATGAGCATAGTTTCAAATACCCCAGAGCGAGGCTGTTGTCCAGTGGACTGAGCAAGGACGACATTGTTTCCCAAATCAATGCTGATCGAAGGGTTTTCAAGGCCGTTAGACGGTGTCTACGGGCCTAACGCAACATCTTCGTCGTCACAAAGATCCGCATGCATCGTGTGTCCGCCCGGCCAGTCCTCCTCTAGGTTATAGATGTTGGGCCTTGTGAGTGGAAGATGGGCGAACGCAAAGGGTATCTGACACCTACCTGAGGACCATCCTTCGAGCAAAGCACACCGATTCATCCTCTAATGACGCAGTCCGCACTTGCTACGACAATATCACGAGGATAGCTCGGGGCATCCTAGAAGGAAAACTAAGGTGGTTTGGTCACTTTCTTCGTCGCCCGCCTTACGAACTCAGTGGTATTGCCTTCGATCTGGTGATGTTGCCTACCTGGTAGCGCGGAAGAGTTCAACTTAAGACATGGCTCGACAAACGTCGGCGGGACATGGAAGTGGTTTTCAGACCTTCGGTAGTCAGTCTTCATCGTTGGAGAATAGAATGGATAGAGTTGTCCATATCTGCTGCCGCAGATTGTCACACGTGGATAGGTACAATAAGTAATATCATCGACACTGGCTGGATTAGGCGTGATCGCAGTCGTACCAAGTAGAAGGAAGTACATAAAGGAAGATGATTCGTATGATGGAATTCAGACAACAGTTAAACGTTTCCTTATGAGTGGGATTCCAGGACTGGGAAGCAAAGCATCTCTTGGACAAACGGCAGGAAAGTGTTGCAAAAATTATAGAAGGCTTGCCAATTTCGCCTCACCAGGGCTGCCTGTGGCACTCCAAGAATATGTACGCTCATCTGATGCTCAGATGGTAGCCACACCTAAAATCAAGCTGACTATATAGTTGACGGCATCGGCCCAAACCCCCTAGACAAAAAGACGTCGGTCGAGTTCTCGGCAAAGCCCTTTTACAGAAAAAACAGAATAATCAACGATCATCTTAGAATCATTCGTTGAGTGCTTGGCTGTACCCTACGGGATAAGATAATGCGTTGTTATGTTCTCGTTGAACGAAAAAGATGCACAACATTTAGCGAGGGAATTTGGCAAACTTCCCGGCGCGTCCAAATGAGTCCGTGCCGGTCAAAAAATATCCCAGATTAAAGGTAGAACTAGGGCAGTCTCTGAAAGATGAGGACGGTAAGAGAACCTGTTTAATGGTGCAGAAATCGCAACGGGAATGGCTGTAATCAAACTCTTGAAAATGTCTGAAAGTCTTAGGGCCGTTCACTCTTGTGGTGATACGAACTTCAGGGACCTGCATAGTGAGACCACGCGCTCGGCACAGCACGACCGCAAAGAACTCCGGGGTCGACCTGCTCGTGACCTTGAATGCACTTGAGATGGCGACGATAATAGGAGCTCGCGCTAGATTTTAAGGGTAAGCAAATTCAGTAATCCGCCAGCCACAACAAGCGGGGACAGCTAATATGTGATCGTAGCGTTTAGGTTGCACACGACCTTTTGAAGGTGCATTTTTTTGCTTTCAAACCTGGCAGGCCAGGCTTGGTTTATTCAGCAGTTGTCCAGTTTTAGATGCCCTGGTGACCGGCTATCAATGACTGCAGCCCCTCATCTATGAATATGCTTGAAAAGATAGGAAAATTTAAAAACAAACCGACTGATAAATTGTGTCTTTTAGTGGAAATCTGAAGGTAATGCTCGGCACCATTATTTACCTGACTACACTGCCCTTCGATTAAAGTTTTGAGGACAGGCCGTGCTCGTAGCCTGGAGTAATGCTGTCGCTTGTAGATTTCCATGGAAGGTAAAATATCCTAACGTAAAAATCACTGCTGTATAAGCAACCTTGACATTCCCACTAATCATTTCAATAAGCCTTCACGATTTCTCCGTCTGTGTACGCAGACAAGAATCAGTGGATTTCCAGTCAGGGAAGGTATTGATCAGCACGCATCGCTTAGTAGGATGATGAAACAGCCGTTGCTACCGACAGCCCAACACTGGTCGTTTACAGAATCTCCTTCAACATCTTACTTAGTGCGTTTCGATTTTCTGTGACCAATATTTCTGTGTGGTGACATTCGACTGCAGCTCCTTCCACTGATTCAAGTCTACCATCACAGAAAAAGGTCAAAATCGATGACTGATTTCTCTGATGTCAGCTCTGGTGTCTGCCTCCGTGCGCAATAAACTGCGTCTATAAGCATGCGTTGACAGACCATCACCATGTTATGGTGGATACATTCTGGATCTAGGCTAGCCGATGGCCTTGTGATGCTGGTAAACACTTTTGCAGAAATGCAATATCCTGTGGCCCAGATAGGTGAGAAGGTAACCGAAGCTTGATAGCAAACTTCCTCGCCTCCCCGTCCCCCCACCCCCTCCACCGTAAGAGCCGTGTGATCACCTCGGAGATGTGTCCGGTCAGGGTGTGTGACGACTATCTTACGTTTATTGACAGTTTCTCCTGTGTTCGCTCATTTGTCTATCCTGATTGAGAGTAAGAACGCGCATTGAGTTTTGGGTCGGAGTATCCGTATTGAGCCCTAACAGGCTGTAGCATAGCGAAGAATGGCACCGACCCGTAACTGGAGTACGGGAAGTATGCCAGTCTCCCTCGTCTCTGCCGGCGATACTCCTCAGTTATTTGTTGCTTGCTGAAGCGCGACCGCCTGCAGAGACTAGACCACAGTCCCATGATAAGACCGAACCGTTTATATTCTATCCAACCGGTGAATGTCAGGTCCATGTGACTCAATACTTCCGAGGGCGGCCAAAGGACGGCCACCCTGCCGACGATTGTCAGGGTCTGGATGACGCTGAATAACTAAATGGTCAGGATTCGAGCCCTCCGTCACCGAAAAGCAATCGCGACATAGCTGGTGGTTCGGCCTTTGTCAGCAAAAACCGGCTCTGCCCACCAAAAGTGCATTTTACCTACGTGTATTTGTCAACAGGAATCCCCAACATCTTAAACATTTTGATGAAGTGCACTAGCAACCATCAAGGAATAAACACAGTGCCAAGATGTCAAATTAACATTATAAGCGGTTCGGGATTCAGATATTTACACTTAAAGTACGCACTTACAGACGTCAAAAAGCGTCCACTTACGTGTGATAAACACTTTTTCAACAACTGGCCGCAAACATATACGATTGAACAGTAAATGCAAGAAAAGAGTAAGGCGGCATAGATCTCCGACTCATCGGGCATATTATGGCTTAGGGGTTCCGCGTTATTTAAGTAATACATCGCGCGATTTTAAGCAGGAAGAAAGCACAGGGGTCTTCGCACAATCACGAAGAGCGCCCGCGCGTGCAGACCCCTAAAGCTTACTCCGGCCTACTGACCAATCGCTGCGAGACTTGGAGACGTCTACAACCAACTAATCATATTTTACAAATTAGAGTCCTTAAACGAAACGACCCGCACACTTTGATATGATTTTCCTAAAAAAAATCCGACATGAATGCATACTCTGGCACCCAGCCATTGGGATCTTGAGAAGTGCATCCTGTCAAAACTTCTTTCAAATCTCGTCGGATCCGAATGAGAAGTTTCTCATCCCTTAAACGAAAGTGCAATCTTGTCCGTTGATTGTCGCAGAAGGCTAATAAAATCTGCTCGGCAGACTGCATCGAAGAGGAACTCAGAAGGACTCTAGCCAATTTTTTGTGAAGGATGTCTAAGAAAGACCAACAAACCCATCATGGTGACGGCGAAAAAGGGGACTCTGTTACTCTTTTCAAGGAACGCAGCGAGTGAACTTCTGAGAGGAAGTCTTGATCAGGCTGTTTCACAGAACTTTCTAGCGGCAAGAGTTCGGATATCTTTTGCTTCCAGCCCTATTTTCGGCGAAGGAGGCAAGGATAGGTTGCCAGTCCAAACCTCCTTTACCTGCTCCTGTAGGGCAGGTTATATTAGTCGCACGGGAACACCTCCTGGCGTTATTAAGTAACGACAAAATTTAAAACACGACCAGTGTCATTCTCGTATACAGTTTTTATTCCTTACGTCTTGTGGATTCCAACGCAGCCTTCCTAGAAATTTAATAGGTCCCATCGAACTACCCTAAGCCACAGAGTTAGCATCTGCTAGCAAGGTTGGAGGCAATTGCCATCAGATTACATAAACCTGTTTTGTGCGTACAGAATAATCTGTACAAGTTCTGCGTCTATCATTAACTAAGGTTAGCTAACGGCATGCACTCCCCTGACCCTCACTGCCTCCTAACTCACTGCCTTTTATTCCTTCTCCTTGTTCAAAAAACAGCACTTGTGTGAAAAAACGGACTGTAATCGATTTCTCTTAGCCCTCAAATGTTTAACTTCAACCCCGCTTCCTTATACATAAAGATGCTGACTCGACTCGAGTTTATCAAAAGCACAAGTATGCTCACCAAATGGTCGTCTGTATCTTAATCTCCTTTGCGGATATCCGACGAATGAGACCCCATATATACAGTTGGGTATTAGCCTTATTAAAATCGGCGCCCGCGTTATGTGTCTTTACTGATACTCAGTGAGTGTGCTCTTCTCTTCGGCCTCTTCTGTTAAGGACTCACTGAATGAGTAACATTATAAAACACATGCAGCCCATTACCATAGGTTTATTTTTATCAAAGCTTCATTTACTATATTAGTGTATTGCTTGTTTAAAGTCATTTTTCGGATACTCGTTCCTATCGCTTGAGGTCATTCATTGATCCTCCATATGGAATGACGTCGGGTTATCTCCTCGGCAAATTGTTCAAAGAGATACTACAAGGTTGTCTCCTAAGCCGCACGTCTCCGTCCGCCGAGCTGGGCATAACGGTCGAGTCTGGCCATCGGTACTTGAGCAGAGAGATTATATTCTCCTCATGAACTTCGAAGACACTCTCAATCCCTTGCGTCGGTTTTTATGTGGTGTGACGCAACCTTGACCAGCGCGATCTTTTCAGTACTAATAAATACCGTTTTGAGCACAAACACTTTCAGCAGTTTCGATTTTGTCAATTTCAGGGCACTCATTTGAAAAATGAGGATAGCAGATCTCGGGGATGGGCGGAATCAAACACGTGTCAACATACTCAATTTATTTTTGGTAGTAACAGATCCTGCGATTTGAAAATTCGTGATCTATTTCATGATTGGTCACGAACTGCGAACTAAAATGGCTTAAACGCACGAACCGCACACTTCGCATCCACGAATGTTATTTAATTTAATTTAATTTAATTTATTAAATACCAGTTTACATGCATTGTCAAGAGAAGCGATTAAACACAAATCCAACCAGCAGTGAAAAAAAATTCCTGAGGAATAAAAAGATCGTTGATGGTGATTTTAATGGTGGTAGATTTTCGACCGTCAAGATGGGGGGGAGGGGGTTGCACGATATCGGAGATTAGCGGACGTCAATTCCTTTCATTAAGTTGGGGATAGTCAGAGTAGAGGCGTTGAGGAACAGCTGGTGAGACCGGCCATAGTGTTCAGAGACCACAAACGCCATCGCTACGGTAGAGTCGATCAGTGGATTCAGCACCCAAAATTTGAGGAAGCTTTTCTGAATGCAAAAATCGAGTAATAGTTCTCTTAAATAAAGGATAATTTTGCACAGTTGCTGCACTCATGGGTAGTTTATTCCAAATAGCAATTGCATTTACAGAATAGAACCGACGATATTTAACAGTACGTGCCAGAGGCAGAAATAAGAAGACCTCAAGGTGACTGTTACGTCGTGGGTGGACATGATGTCTTAAAGAGGTGAGGGGGTTAAATGTGTGATTATATAAGAATTTAAATAGCAAAAGTAGTCCCTTTTGTAATCTAGGGAACCATAATGGATCAAGGCCCGTAAGCCGGCAACATTCTTGGTAAGACAAATGTCGGTGTTCCGGGGTTAAAATTCTCTTGGTAAAAAAGTGTTGAACGGATTCTATTTTCTTCCGCTCAGAAGCACGCATGAGGCTAAATAAAAACGAACAGTATTCCAGGCCAGGTCTATCGCACATGTTGTTTAAAGGCGCATTCTTATGTCCCATTCTAAAATAAATCGGGTACATCATTAACGAAAAGGCAAAATAGAAGTGGGTCGAGTACACTACCCTGAATGACTCCACTCCTCACACGTGTGGGGTTGGAGATAGTATTGGAAATCTTAACTCGTTGTGTACGAGTGCCCAGGTAAGAGGATATAAAATTCAAAAGTTTGCCACCTATTCCGAAAGAGGACAGTTTCAAGAGAAGGAGAGCATGATCAACACGATCAAAAGCCTTAGTGAAATCGAAATATACTGTGTAAAGTGCAAAACCATGGTCCCTAGATTGGAGAACATAGTGAAATAACGAGAGCTGACAGGTGTTACAAGGGCGAGAGTTGAGGAATCCATGCTGAGCAGCACTGCGTATGATACACGACCGAGCTTCAAAACAAGACACCGTTCGGTTGATACAGTATCATTTATTGAGTAAGAAATAATTAAATTTACGAATACCACTAAACCGAAAAAAACGACCATATGTGAGGTCAAGTATTCAAGGTCTAATATACCGGCGAGCAGAGAAAGAAATGAAATAAGGACCGGTGCCAAATAAGCGGCCACAGGTCTTCCATTACGGCTACCTTACGTACTATTGTTTGTTCAGTAGGTGTGCTTGTGGTACTTTTTTTTTGCCGCCGCGGCAAAAAAAAGTACCACAAGCACACCTACTGAACAAACAATAGTACGTAAGGTAGCCGTAATGGAAGACCTGTGGCCTCCATGGCTAGAAGGAAACATTCAAACACACCTAGCAACCCGCCTCCGTAGGGTTTACGTGGAGTTCCCATTCCCTGTTGCCTAAAATTTATGTCCAACATACAATGCAACTTCTATGCATTTACGCACACAAACTTCTCTTACTCCAAACCACCTCTGGGCAGTTCCCCATGCGTTGCAGTTGCGCTGTTAACTGCCCGTTTGACGGTTTCTCGGTTTACGTAGTGTTTCCCGTCATCATCTCTCGGTTTCCAATCATGGTCCACTTGCCTCTCCTCCTACGCATTCCGGAGTCCACCTAACTGAGTTGCCAGCATTCCCATTTCGTCATTAGGACTACCACTTACGCCAGCTGTCCACTAACGTTTCCAGCCCGCCTTCAACTTCCGGGTGTACACCTGACCCTGCAGGCCTTCTCTCCGCATATTCTGCAACACCAACCCCTCCCCCCCGAAACTAAAAGGCTTACAGCCTACGCCGTCCAAACATACGTCTGTCACTTTGGGGTAGCTGCTACCACAGGCATTCGGCTCTTAGACCACTGCCGTATTTACATACACCTCTACCGCCTAGCCCACGCCTTTCCCCTTCCCCCCTTCCGAAGGCCTGTAATCTACGCCGTGCCGATATCATTTCCCGCAGTACCGCTCCCTTTTACGCAAACTTACCGCAATCGACAATTCCTTCATCGGCTGTTTCCATTTCCGCCTGCTTCACAGTCTACTGTCC
>CACRXP010000117.1:865689-881913 GCA_902702965.1 Spirometra erinaceieuropaei
TCTGGCACGTACTGTTAAATATCGTCGGTTCTATTCTGTAAATGCAATTGCTATTTGGAATAAACTACCCATGAGTGCAGCAACTGTGCAAAATTATCCTTTATTTAAGAGAACTATTACTCGATTTTTGCATTCAGAAAAGTTTCCTCAAATTTTGGGTGCTGAATCCACTGATCGACTCTACCGTAGCGATGGCGTTTGTGGTCTCTGAACACTATGGCCAGTTTCATCAGGGAAAATTTCTTTGGCCAACAGCGGCATATGTTCTTCGGCGCTTCTGTTTGAACTAACCCCAACTTCTTGAATGAAATTGGCGACTGATATTATCCGATACCGTGCTGCCCCTCCATTCTTCACGGTCATAATTTTGTCGTCAGCAGTTTTTCTTTCTCCTGAAGCCTCCAAATCATAAAAACTATCAACTATATTTTTATTCCTTTCCCACAGGAATTTTTTTTCACTGCTGTTTGGATTTGTATTTAACGTTTCTCTGACAATGCCTGAAAACTGACATTGAATTAAATTATTACTATTGCTTTGCTTGTGTAGCTGGAAACACTCACCGCGTCCCTGCAGCGATTATTTTCGAGGTTTTCCATGTCAGTTCCACATGTTGACGCCAAAACGTCTGTTGTCGTTCATAGCGGATTCCTCCGTCTTCGCCATCGGCTAGTAGCTTGGTCGGTCAGCAAGGAATCTTAATTGCTTCACCTCCTCTTACGCTCTGATGACCACCTCGGCTTGTAATGTCCTCCTTTCGGCTGGACTTTAAGCACATTGTGACCGATTGCGTCTGGCTTTCTCTCATCTCATCACTTTGACGCTAACAGCCTTGTCCTGTTTACGAACTCTGTCCTTCGAATCCCTTATGCACTGCATATGCAAGCCAGTCCAGTCCGATCAGCCTATTTTCCCTTGCATGAGTTACAGTTTTTTGTCCTTCGGAGCTGATTAAAGTGCATACAAATTGACATTTTCAAGAGAAGGAGTTTTTTTACTGCTCGTCGACCGTTCTTTTTATTATCTGACTGTTTGTTCTATCAGTATTACCTGAATGCTGTACAGAGCCTCTCTATTTGTTCTAAAGTCCACCTGTGAATTTGTTTCTACTTGTGTATGAAAGTGCCCTAAATGGTTCTCAATATAGCACTTTAGTTCTATATTTACTTAATCAACTCACGGATTAATGCGCCTGAGGGCGCAATCTTCATGTTTGTCCCTGTTGAGTCTGAGGTTCGCAGCCCCGTTATGGATCTCATTCATGCCCTCCCTGTCACTATTGAGGAAGTCCGAAACGTAACACAGCGGGCCTCACTGTTCTGGTAGATCATCAAGTAGCTTCGTGCTCAGCGGCCCGCAAAACCTTCTGCAGAACTAGAACAGTTTTACTAACGACGAAACTCTCTATACTCCAGTGACGACTGTGTCCTTTTCTTTGAACGTGCCCTGGTTTCACAAAATTGCAAGCAATTATCCCGAGGCAGTTTCCCATTGGACGTCTAGTCACAAACCGCATGAAGGCTCTCACCCGCAGTTATGTGTACTGGCCTCACGTAGACCATCTGCTGGAACAGCTGGCTCGTCCCTGCACTGAACACATCATTTCACCGAAGGCGTCCAGAAAGAACACGCTCAACGCGTGGCCTGTCTCGCAAGACACCTAGTCTATAATCCACATCGATTAAGCGGGACCGACCAATAACCAAATCATCCTTATCGTAATCGGCACATACAGCAAACAGTCGCAAGTCCTTCTCATGAAATGCAAGACATTCGATGTCACAATCAACACTCCTCCGCGACTGTTCAACAAATTTGCTTGTCCGGAAATCTTGGTTTACATAAGTCAAGGGCACTTAACATCAGCCGCCCTCGACCGGTTCTGCTAGCTGTCAGACATTAAGCACATATGTTTGTCCCCACATCGCCCACATTTCGACGGACAAGTTGACATATAAGTCAACAAGTTCGAACAGGCTATCCAAAAGTCAAAAGGGAAGGGAATTAAAGAAAGAGTTTACGAACTACTTCTGGTAAACTATCAGAGAACCAAAGTAGGAATTTTCTAAGTGGCGTCCATCCTGTGGAGGATGTAAACCAGAGGAAACACCGCACACCAGTCGATGGAATTTTTCCGACGTTGTGTATGGAAGGGCAGCGGAGTACTGCTTGCAAACCATCCCGTCCACCGTCTATGAGGAAGCAATCCAACCAACGACAAGGAGAATAGCAAACTTCGTTCTATCTGGGTGAAATGATGATGGCAAGGATCTGCAGAGGTAATGAGGGAAACTGGGCGCTCGGGAGTGTTCACCAAAGGTCTGCTGACGTCGTCTACGAGGTTCTGGTCAGGCCAGACATTTGGGTGTGCCATGCCAATCAGCTAAGTCATACAGAATGCACTGGCGGTTCAAATCCGGCTCAAAATCTACCGTTAGATATGCAACTAGAAACATTCGACCTCCCGAAATGTAGGTCACAAACCGGAGTTCCTGTGTTAATACGATCGATCTGACAGGTTAGTCCATATTGCCGGGCACGAACGCAAACTCTGTCTTTGAAAATGATTCTGAGGCTCAAAAGTACCAACAAAAGCATGGAAGGAAGTACTGGGAGGTGCCAAACTAGCCGACTTGCTCTCACCTTGTGCGCTTGTCAATATCGCGCCAACTTTTGACAGGGTTAGTGGCTTTGCGAATGAGATGACTCGAATGTCCTGTGAACATATTAACCACTCGAGGGCGCTATCCATTTGGCTGAATTTAATTCCGCTCTTGGACTTCACGTATGCTAACTTTTCCTCTTGTGTACGCTATGGAAGACGGTGAAGCATATTTTTCTTTCCGTCCTTTTCATTGACTTCTGGGTTGGGTATTCGATCGAGGACGTTTATTGGACAGACAGCAACCTAGACGTGTGGGAAGTCCATAAAAGCATATGATGCAGTTTGATACCCGGTTTATAAACACTATCTGTTCCCTTTAACCTCCTTATTTCAAAATATTAGGCAGCTTCCGTCCCTCATACCATTGTCCGCACGAAATACCGATGACAATAACACAAAAGTCCTTTCGGCTGCTGGACTATGCCAGTAGTGTCAAGAGCCTCACTTTCTTACTCAGACACCCACGGTCTGCACGCGCCCATACAATTGGTTGGGTTTCACGTCGGTTTGTTTAGCTTTCTTGGCTCCGCAGCTCTTGTTGCGGATGATCCTAGTAAGGACTTCTCGTATCAAGGTGAATCCTATCGAACGCTGAAGGTGGGTCGGTTATGCGCGTTTTTGTCGCATTCACGACTCGATAGCATAACAAAAGGCCCACGCGCACGTGTAAACTGCTCTCACTGACATGTGATTGACGCCTACGATCTCGCGAGAAGCGACAGGTGTATCGATTTTAAAAGGCGGAAATGTTCACCCGACGCAGACGTCATTCGTTGGAATTTCGAAGCTACGAAGCTAGGGGACAATATGTCTGCCTTACTATTCGGCCGTAGTAGATTGAGAAGGACACTTGCATGAGCAGGCGTGAAACATCGGGACACCTTACTTACTTGCCCAGGGATAGCTGCCTCAGTCAATCAGAGTAACGGCTGCTACCAGGACTTATCAGGGGTGCATTGGGTGATGTCCTGAGTGACAGACCGCGGGTTATTGTCTACTACCTTGTCCGTGAATATGTGCTGCCCTATGACTGGATGATCTCACCCGCAATTTCCTTCGTTTGTGTAGGATCAGCCTGTCTCATTCGACAAAACTGAAGTCTGCCTGGCCGCGCAACCGTATGACAAAATTACTCTTTTATGCCCGAAAGAAGGCAATATTTACGAAAATACCGACGTCCAGAGTGTGCGCAACCAAATGTACTTTCTGTTGCTTCTCAAAAAGTAAAAATCTCGCCTCCGCACTGAATCGCGCTGCATGAAATTTGCGAATTAGTGATTGGGTAAATGATTACTCTTGTGTGACCTAGAGCGTCTCCAGTAATTGGTGATTGTAACATTTCGTCCCAAACGGTTTGCCCGAGGATTATAGGGGCTTCTTTCGTGATGCAATCGGACAAGAACGCCCATAACGACGATGACTACGATTATTTGATCAAACTCCTGGCTTTGGGTAAAACTGACTCTAACGTTTCACTTTTGTTTATTGGATGGTGGTGTGGCTTTTACTAAGTGCATGACGTCTTCACGACAGGGTAAATTTAAGATATGTCCTTAAAATTAGTTTCGACCCTAAAGCTTTTTACTTTTCCGTGGGAACTGTGAAGCAAAATGAGAAGCACAAGTTCTTCTTGCGAAGCTTAAGTTTCTTCTTTGTGCGCATTTTCGTCTCATTTTCCCAGATCTGAATGTTCGTCCATTTTATTTGCAACTAGTTTTCGTTGTTAGTCACGCTTGAGTGAATCTATTTTAGGGGATTTAATAGTTTATTCGATTCAGAATTAATTTTCGGGTCTTGTGACTGTTAAAAATTAAAATTCGTAGTTTCTACAGGAAAGACGCGGACGTAATCCCGACTGTCTTGTTTTTGTCATATCGCCGAATTAATGTGACCTGCACTTTTCCTGTGACCAACGTGTCACCATGGGCCCTTTTGAAATGGACTGTTTGCATGATCTCTTTAGTATCAGGATAATAATTCGTGCTCAATGAGACGCTAATGTGCATAACGCGTAATATCGGAGGTGCTGCCGAAAACTCCAAGTCTGACCATAGACATACGAATGTCATAGCGATTGGACAGTAGGCGTACGCTCCTAAAGTTTCGTCATATATATTCAATAAAGAGTATATTTGGATAACAAGCCTTTTAAACGAGACCTTTTTACTAGCAAATCTTAATCGAATTGTCCCCTGAAAATCCCCTATTCATAGCTGGGCGGATACCGTGTTACAGGCTTGGTGAACTGCCTAAAGTGATATATATCACAATATTCATATCAGTTTGTTTTCGTAGTGATGTCATAACCAAGTGTCTGGGAGACGACATTCATTTCAGCAATGTAAATAAATTGTAATCACTTAAGCACTTAGACACGCGGTCAAATAACTTGCTGGGAAATTGCTTACCACGGGGAGATTGCGAAGGGACATACGTAACTAGGTTCTTCATGTTACCATAGCCTTTTGCTATTCAACTTCCGTTGAATGTTTTTAACGCAACTGTCGTAGCGTCTTATGAAAGACTAAACTGCCCGTCCTGATGGCAGTAGTCCCCGTTTTTTGCCCAGAACCGAATTATACTTTTGCATCGTGCATTCCACAACGTGTCACCCTCCTCATAGTTGATACTAAAGTATGCGCCTTTCAACCGGTCACCGAAGTTGTCCGTGACTAAGTTTTCTTTATTTTCGTTCAAAAGAGACCGTCAATCAAAAAGTGGCTGGGTTAGGGGCTTGGCCATCAACATAATGGCCGTGGGTCTGGAACTCGATGACGTACTCACTGGCCTCTCCTCAATTGTCCTTGTTGTATGTGGACAAAAGAACAGCCTCACGGCCATCCCATCTATTCATCCGCATTATTGCCTGTCCAGGAGAAACTGTCTGCTCATCTTGCATCGTATCTGTAGCCCACTAAGCATGTCATTGGGGTGCCTAATTCAATTTCGTCGTTTTTATAGAATTTTCACATAGATCTGACCACTATAAATAAATACAATTTTAGAGACTCATAACACATGCCAAGAGAAACTGGTCATCTTCCGAGTATGGCATAAGTCGCATTGTTAAGTAATTCGCATGTACCTTTGTGTCTGTGATGTGATAGTCTGAGCTGGGTCGACTTAAGTTCCTCTGGGCGAACGTACTTTTCACTGTACTTTAAAGAAACTTTTACTCCGATGAAAATATTGACCTTTTTTGCAAGTGGATCTACCAATTTTGCTAACAAGGATCGTTGAAGGAAAGAAAAATCCTACTTTTATCTTGCAAAAACAACTGTCGGAAAGATTTGCCGTTCCGTTAAAATGTCTATAACACGTTTAGTCAAATTTTACAAGAACAGCCATTTTGATAAAGGATTAGGACTATAATACGGGGAAGCCGATTTTATCTTCCGAATTTTTAAGTCTTCTCTTATTAAAACGGTTGACAAGAGAAAAGACTGACGCAGCATGTGACAGAAGTTGCGCAGTTTCGGACAATAGTTCTTCGCTGTCATTTGCCAAAAGTGGATTAGGTGTGTCTCATCACAAAGTGCTCAACCAAAAAAAGTTTTGCAACGGAAGGAAGGTTCCGTTAGGCGACCCGTTAAAATTATGTTTGGAGTAAGCCTTTCATTTTCTTAAAAATTAACTTGCAGAAACGTGTGCAGGTTTGGTTCCAAAGTAAATTAGATGAACTCCACCACTTTCAGTGGGACAACCGTGTAGTATTCCCTGTTCGCTAACAGAGTCAGTAGTTTATAAGCACTGACTCCCAGTCACGTGCTTCCCGACCTTGTGCAGTTGCGTGGTACAACTGCGAGGGACACTGCTCATCAGTGGGTACCCCAGCGTTTTCCGCATACTTTCTAGTTTTTACTTCATTTTATTATGTTAAACTTTTTCGATTGCATCAGAATTCACTGCGCGAAGTTGGAACAAATTCGTAGACACAGACTTCCTCAGGTTCCATCCGAAGTTTGATACAAATATTTTTTGGGGAGGGGAGAGCAAAATACGTGTTTAAGTCTCCACCCGTGTTAGGAAAATGGTAAACCAGTCAGCAGTTATGCACTACGTCGACTACAAAAAGAGGCTAGCTTATCAGCAACGACTAAGATTCAAAAGATTCGGTGAAGATCCTTTTCTGAGTATATCACTTCCAGAGTCCTCTTGTTGACTGCCTCATGCGTGTTAACTTCAGTTAACTTCAATGTTCAAATCCCGACCGATACTCGAAGAATTTTCGAAAAATTGCAACTGTATGCCCGTTCTAAATTATTCCAATTAATCTTTTTATTCACGTGTCGAGTTGCCTTCAAGAAAGTCGAGGATATGACAGTTACTATGCGTCTGAACAACGTTTTTTAGGAAATACTTGTCTATTCTCGCCGAAGCAGTACTTGGAACTTGTCTGAAATACGAACGCCTCGAAATTTTGACTTTACCTTTGAAATTTGCCTCGAGTTGTTTTAAAAACAAGCTGCTGTTTGTTAAGAACATTCTAAAGCAAAGCCAGATTGATTTTCACACAGCAGAATGTTGCCTTTCTTTCGAGAGTCTTTTTGACTTATTTCTTGATGCAGACTTGCAGGAAATCATATTCTAACAATATGTATTTATCACGGTTATTTTCATTACACCTGCAAAATTAATTATCCAATTCAAAAGGACCGCAAAACGTCGTTTCACCTAAGTCGTTTTGAGGACACCTATTTCCATCAAATGTAGTTTTAAATCAAAAACCTATTTTGATACAGAAAAGATTTAAAGCTGGAAACTTTTCAGATCATAGGTCTGATATATGTCAAGTTTGTTGTTTGCTTCTTGAGACTGCGCAAGAATTGCATCAATAGAGCAGATAATTTCATTTAAATGTCGGGATGTCTGCCCCTGGCGATCATTCTTACCAAAAGCATGTATTCCAGGTAGTTTTGATACCGGATTACTAAGCGAAGCCTCAGGACATATTTGAGGGTGAAACTAACTCCAAAACTCTTAAAATGTCATCCTTTTCAAGACAGCAGCTCCTAGAATTTTCCCGTTGTCTCCCCCAGGTGACAGCAACGTAGGCAAGACTAGTCTCCTCTACCAGTACACTGACAATGTCTTCAATGTGAACATGCATCCTACAGTGGGGGTGGATTTCCGACAGAAGCGAGTAGTTCGAGAAAATAAGAATTCCAACGGCTTGCTCGGTCAGAAACAACGTCTTCATCTCCAGCTCTGGGACACCGCCGGCCAGGAGCGGTAAGTTCCTGACTATCTGATGACCATGTGTGCGAACATTACTTTTCCTACCGTCTTTCTTCTTCTATGATTAAGTTCTGTCACACCGTGTTTACCTTTTCCTCAGTCCTCTCTTCCACGTACCCCACTTTTCCCCATCTGCCTCCGTTTATTCATCTTCTTCCTCTTTCTTTCCTGCCATTTCCGCTTCTCATTCTCCATCTCTCCTCCCCTGTCCTCATCAACATTCTGATCATACTGTCTCCCTCGTCATGACTTAACCACTATACCAGACCCGGATGGCGGAGAAGGGGAGAGTGTGATAGATGCTACGCAAGTCTATACGCACGAGTCACAGTCCCTGCTTTCGCCCCGCTGGGCAGCACACGGTGGACATCGTCGAAACCGACAGTCGAAATCTCAGTTGTGAGGGCACGATGACGCCCTGGCATGTTGTCAGCGGGGCAGAATCCCGTGCTGGCTAACAAGGCGCCTGACTGGCTTCTGACAGTGAATGCTGCCGAACTCTTAACCAAATGCGGGAATCGGGATTGCGAACAGAGGTCGCCGCGAAATTTGCTCGGACGGATAAGTCTGCTGCCTGGAATGAAAGTGACAATTCAGTCCTTGAAGTTTGGACCTTGGTCTGAAGCACTGACTTGTCGGTTTACCCAGCCTTCAACTGGAGAAACTTGCCGATGTGGGGTCGTAGTACTGATGGGCGTAGATTCTCACATCCTCAAATTGCATCATACACGCTGCGTACTGGTTTTCGAGTTGGAATATTCCCAATGTTGATCCCCAATGGATTTGGAAATGTTTTCTATATATTTTCGATGCTTTGACGCTTTTCCCAGGAAAGACCAGTGAAGCCATCACTACTATGCCAGTTTTATTGGAATTGGCGTCTTCCTGACAAGTCATTTTGAAACTTTAATGCTTTGATAGCGAAATTTCGAAGTAACTGTCGTCTCGAACTTCGTAAGGCGCCTAAACTACTGATTATGCATACCCCTCGAAGACAGTTTACTAATTACCTTCGTGTTGACATAAATAAGTATTTGGGCACGTAAAATAGCGGAATGTACCTACAAAAGTTGACATGCTACATACACAGGTTTTTTTAAACTTGTGGATATTAAGGCACACGTCCTTTTGTGCGGGCATTTTAATGAGTCCTTAACTAACTAATCTCCTTCAAACCGGAATATACTGTCTTCCAGACAAAAACTTAAAATAAGAAGTACTTTTCTATAGAAAGATTCCAACGAAAGAGCCCCTTCTCAATCCATTATACGGAAAATAGTGTAATTGACATAGGCCTGAAAAATTGATTGAAAAAAGTATATTGCGCCAATTTATCGATCAGGCAGCAACTGATTAAGGCGCGGCGGTTTACGGACATAGTGTAGGTAGATAGTCGGTATGCTAAGCCAAGATTATACTTTACTCCTGCCAGTATTTTAACTCCACGCTACACAAAAGCATACTTGGAAGTTTGGGTCAACTCTTCACGAGTTTCGACGCGTGATGTGAGTCGTTAGGTGGACCATCTGCAAATATTTCTTTTTTTCTGGCGAAGATGTCATGTCTTAAAAGTGTGCTTACACACATCGGCAACAGGGTTGACCAGCATGGACGCCTTGCAAATACTAACGAGCTCAATTCAGCTGTTTGCACGAGGGCCACAGACCAAACAAGGACGATAGAAGATGCCAGACATTGCTTGGCCATAAAATAACCCTAGGATTCTCAGTACTAAAAATTTCGCGTGAAAAAAGGGGAACTGTATTCAATATATCACAAAATTTAAAAGAAAACCATACTGCGTTAGTCACCACAAACCGATTGGAAACTTCTTCCGCAGGCACTGAGAAACTTTATTTCGCAATATTATTCCGAAAAAGGCGTAAATTACAGTCCACTGTAAAGCAACTTGAGTGAGGCCACAACTCGACTGCTGACCCGTTCAGTTTCTCGGACCCTCCGACGGACTGCCCTTCACAATGGGCAAGCGATGGTTATTTGTCGGACCTTTCCAGTCGCTCACACCGTCTCACCGCGGCGATAGGTTCACCTGAATCCAGGACGCCATGGAGACGATACCAGCATGATGTCACCATAAACACCTTTGATGCATATTTGGCTTCCGAGGGTCATTCGGTTACTCCTCGTGGCCTCATTGTGGTATAGTACATTTCAGACGTGAGTGGAGAATCCTCCTTTGCAGTATGTTATTACCGACAAAGACAAGGGAGACTGGAATGGCCATTTCTGGCATATTATCCGTCGTCATCCAGTCATACCCAACCCCGAAGTGTGGAACACCCGAGGCTCGAACTCGCGACCTGTTAGTTAGAAGTCCACGCCCCTAACCACTAGGCCACGAGCCCTCCTTTGCCTTAGGTGAGCGTATGGTATGTTACCCCTCTTGGGTAGTTGTTTAAAAATCTACTCTCTGGCGGTTCAGAACGGCCTGCCTGAAAATAGGCCGCGAAGGGGGGTTATGAGACACGCATATTTTGACTTTCAGTAGCATCATTGATGTTAAATTTGCTCGTATCAGGCTCAAGGTTACAGTAAGGGCTACGGGTAGGATTAGTGTTGGGACCCTGGTTGTCGTTTGGATTTGGAGTTAAGACCTGGATTTAGGTTTTAGCGTTGAGAGCTGGACTAGGGTTTTAAGGGTTGCGTTGAGTTGGCGATTACATCCGAATTTACCTTAAAAGCTAATGGGTTAAGCACTAGGGTTACTTATTACAGGCATGACTATGGTTGGTGTTAGGGTTGTAGCAAACTACAGTTTCTCCAGGGGGTTACATACCATACCTTTGCCCTCTGTTGGACGACTGGGTTATTCCTCTTTTAAAGACATTTCGGAATACATACCGACAGATCCATTTCGCCGACTGGTTTATTTTCTCCTCGGCAATGTTGACCTAGTGGTCCTCACTGGTTAACCTGCTTCCAGACGGATTATCGGAGATTTCGAAAACCAGCTTACGGGGATCCGGTTGTGGTATTTAGACTTTAGAACCGTATGAAATGGATGCTACGTTAGGCTTTAGAGCCCCCTCAAGAAGCAAAACGGCCTTTCCATATCAAACTACTGCAGTTATTCGCCCGTCTTGCCGGCTCCGCTGTACAGTACTTTCCCGTAGACTGCCGTATTGAACGATCGTCACGTCTATGAATATGTGGTTTCCTGTATGCCTGCACTTTTGGTCTCTTTTCTGATCGACCACTGGGAGGAAATAATGCATGTCTTAAAAGCCTCATGTGGACCTGACTGTGGGTTACTTTGGACTCCTTCAAATAAGCCCAACTATTCGACAGTATGAAGCTTAGAACGCTTTAATCCAAACTGGACTTGTGTCTCCTTCTCCAGATGAAGCACTTCACAGGATTTTCTTGCTGACAACCACGTCGACCGTGGGTTTCGTTGCATAAAGATCCAATTGGCGCTGACGCACACACGATGACTGTTCTTGCTGAACTTGATCTGCACCACTCATGCTCCTATGCAAATTGCAACTGTGAATGGACCACAGCGCGCTCTTTTGTTGACACCCGCTTTGGCTGTGGGTCTCGCGGCATGCAGATCCAACCCGAGGTTATGGGTGCTGACGCACATGCGATGACTGCTCCTGCTGAATCGGTGCCACATCACCTGATCTGCGTCAAGCCTGCTCGGATAAGAATTGTGTTTGCGAATGCACCACCGAATTCACCTTCTCCAGTGACTGCACTGAGGTTAGTGGGTGACACTGGCACATCAATCAAAACTATTACAGTCTTCGCAACTTTTGCAAGTTACTTCCGAAACACTCGAGTGTTTCTACTTAAGTTGCTGGCTTCGTCTCGCGAAGTGATCGCGCAATGATTGACGTGCGCACTGAACCGACTCCACTTTCGCAAGGACGAATTGGCGCGGTGACTGCTTGACATTTCTTTCCTCGGTTGGAGTAACACTTTCTCATGTTGGCCCATCTGCGCTCACAGCTGCCTGTCCTCGATCGAGGTGGTGATAAACGCTCCTTCTCGCTTTTTCGCGCCTGTTTGCGTTTGGTTGTGCGGGCCGTCCCCTACAGCGGGTCACGCGAGAGTTGCACTGCACCAAACACGAGGGCCCGGATCGGCATCTGGCACGCGCAATTGGGCTGCGCTCTCATAGTACATGCGGTGTGGCGGCAGGCCTGGGCGCAGGATCGCGCCGCGCCAGTCACCTGCCGTCTCTGGTCCCGCTGACTCTGCCCAGCCATGGGGGGGGGGGTGCGGTAGATGCAGCCCAGGTCTTCTATCACTCTCTAACTAATCCACGGACAAGTCACCGTGTTTGCGTCGGCCCTGCTGTGCTGCACACGGTGGACGTCATCGATAACAAAACCGTCGGTTGTGCGAGCCAGACGGCGGTTTTGAACGAGCATGGCTCCCCCTCTAACAGTCCTCTGTAGACCCACTGCGGCGGTAGTTTAAATTTAGTATCTTGTCTGGAGGGTTTAGACAGAAAGCCTATCCCTGTTTGACCTAGCGGTAATGGATTTGGCGTCTGCCTCTTGGCAGGTTTCCAGACAAAGCCAAAACCCGGTACCACAGGCATGACTTGATATGCAGGCTGTACACTTCTATCTCCGCACCCCCTCCCATCTTCAGATAGCACCACTGCGTGCTACAAGTGCCGTTTCTTACCGGGTGGTTCTCGCCAGTGCTGCCGTGGCAAGTCATTTCAGCAAGCATCCACGGGCGCTACGGCCAGCGCACTGGCCAAATTTGGCCAAGTTGCCATCGGCATACAAAAGCCATTTGATGCACTTGCTTCTGTATCTTACATAACAACCACAACAGGAGCGGTTAAAATTCGACGCGGTTTTTACCTCCGCAAAAAGACCGATTTTGTTAAAGTCGTCTAGAAGACCACAACGGTTGGAAGCAAGGGTTTGTAGGATTTGATTAGAGTGCTGCGATTCGCCATAATTCCTGCTACTTGGAAGTATTTTGGCCGACTGTTGGTCGATGGTGCTTTCTTTTTCTACCCGGCGATCACGAGCTTGCTGCCCTAACCACAACTTCCCCCTAGGAGAGGATAAACTGTTCTCACGGCGCTTACCTGCTGCGGCTGATAAACCACCATTGAGAATTCCTCGGTGGCATTTTCAATTCAACTTGTTTAGTAAGGTCGTCGTACCAGATGAAACCTCTTTATAAGCTTGAACTTATGCTCTGATCAGCGTTCCTGTCCGCCGCTGTTTGAACTCGAGGTCATCGAATGTTTGCCCACCGCCGGTGCGTACTCCTGGATTGTCACGCTATTGCCGACTGGGAATTTGATGTAGCATAATAAAAGTCCGATATTGCACCCAGTAGGATGCTCAGAGCATTAAAGGTATCAGGGAGACTCGGCGAGATGGACAATTACAGAAGTAATGATGCGAAACCGTCACTTATTTCGGAAAAGAGACATATCTGAAAGGGTTTCGGAGTTATTGAGCTCAATTCCCCGTGATATTTGCGGTTGCGAGTGCACATACTTCCACTAAGAACTCTGAAAAAATGCCAAGGAACACATTGCAGACTTTGTTGGTGCAGACAACTTCTGGATTCTAAGAGCAAGTCCCATGTTCATTCCATTCGTGGTAAGGATTTTGTCGCACAATGAAGCAATCCGCGATAAAAAGGTTTCACAGAATGTGGATCAACAGCCCACTTGTATAACACTCCAGCAGGGATCCGCCAAACTAGTTGCCAAATCGTAAACGAACTTAAAAAAGACCTACACAGAGTGTCCTCTCGGGTTTTAGACCTTGCAAATAATAGAGGAAGGTGGAATGGTATTACCGACAAAAAGAAGGGAGACTGGAATGGCCACTTCTGGCTTATTAGCCGTCGTCAACCTTGTCTTTGTCGGCAATACCATTTTGCCTATATCATGCGCCGCTGTGCGGCTGTTGGTTGGGCTCAAGAGAGAGCCCGTAAGGCACGACGGGACGAGTGAGTTCTATAGAAACGATCGATGAACGCCCCTCTATTATTGTATATTCGCAATTGCAATCGACAAGACAACGAGCTCGTGACTCAGTGGTTAGAGGCGTTGGACTTCTAACTAACAGGTCGCGAGTTCGAACCCCAGGTGATGCACACTTCGGGGTTGGGTATGACTGGCTGACGACGGCCAATAAGCCAGAAGTAGCCATTCAAACCTCCCTTGTCTTTGTCGGTAGCCTTATCCTACATCGTGCGCCGCTGTGCGGCCGCCGGTTGTTCTCGAGAAAGCTCGTAAGGCACAATGGAACGAGTGAGTTCCGTAGACAGGATCGTGAGCCATCCTCTACCAGAGGAAGATGGGACGGGGACTATTCGCCACCCTTTCCAGGTCAGGTTTCATGATCCGTACGTAAACTGTCGCTGCGGAGCGCAGACCTCGAGTTGCTCTGGGCCAGCTGAAGAATCAGAGGGGCGTTTTTATGCCCTAACATGGTGCAGTATCCAACAACTTTCGACATTTAAAATTAACGGCAGAAGATTGAGGTGTAGTTGGTGAAGGGGAGGAATTGACTTCACAGTTAAGGAGTATTTTCTGCAGGATGGGCTTGAATTACCCACCACCCGAGAACGCGCCGAAAACTCAACCCCTGGGCGACAGAAGCAACGCCCGCCAGATTAGTAAGTTGAGCGCTACTTCCTTCTTCATTATTAACGGCATGAGGCTCTTCTACCCTGATTGAACAACTTCTGTAGGCAACGGTAGGGTGTAGGTCCCCGGCTAACTTTAGGTAGCCTGTGGGTCGTGTCATACAAGAACTGTAGTAGTGCAAAACGCAGGATGGAGACCAAGCGGAATGTAAGGAAGCTCAGAAAATAGTTGGATCTTTTGTCAAAAGTCTTGTCTTACGTCGTCATATGGCAGCGGAAGGTGGTCGCAATAGTAAAAAAATAAGCAAAAAAGAAATTTTAAAATATAAACGGAATTTGTATTGACTGTCGCTGATAAGTTTACACTCAGCCAAGAACTCAAAACGGCCCATAGACTACCTCAAGTTAGTTGGGGTCCATCGCTCTACCGTTGCCCTTTTGGCCTGTTGCATACACATTTCCATACTTCAGAAGTCGCATTGACTTGCCAATTCGCGCATTTGGAAGGCCATAGAACCGGGGGCGAGGTCGTGTTTCGGGCTCTCGCCATGCGTCGGTTGATCGGTGATATTGCACCCGAGTTCTTTAGGTGCGAATAGCATCGTATTGATTTAGGGTGTTAGCGTTTTTAAGAGGTTGGTTGCGCGCGGGACATAGAACTGGCGGTCTTCCAGTAAACCTTCGGCCTGTGAGAGCAGTCTATCCCGTCCAGTAAAACCATGGAGTGCTCCTTATTCACAGACATGATGACAAAGTTTTTGTCGGTCTTGAGTTCCTCTAATGCATCACGTTTGACCTTAGAAGGCACTTTGCCCAGACTGTGTGTCATGAGAAGAGACGACACTGTAGGATAAGGCTCCTAGTGTCCTCCGTCGCTTCCGCCTGACCGAGAGCTAATTCGACCGGTGCAATCATGTTGACCGGTCTTTTTTGGTAATAACCTACTGCCTATATCATGCGCCGCTGTGCGGCTGCTGGCTGGGCTCGAGAGAGAGAACCGTAAAACACAACGGAACGAGTGAGTTCCGTAAGAACGACCAGTGAGCGCCCCCAACCATTGTGTATCCCCGATCAAAACCGACAGATCAACGGGCTCATGACCCAGTGGTTACAGGCGTGGACTTCTAACTAACAGGTCGCGAGCTCGAGCCTCGGGTGTTCCACACTTCGAGGTTGGGCATGACTGGCTGACGACGGCTAATAAGCCAGAAATGGCCATTTCAGTCTCCCTTGTCTTTGTCGGTAATAACACAATGCCAATATTATCTGTGTTTAATGCGCTTCAGGCTGTTTTTTTCGCAGTTTCAATGCCTTTTAATGTACAATGTGACAGGCTCTTGACGTAATGGGCAAAGCATTCCTAATAGGTTTGGCAGGGAGTGTTATCCTAAAACTAATGAAGAAAATCTGGGCTCCTTTATTGATTTGGTGCGGTTTAAACTCAGCTTCTTTCCAGTCCATGACACACCCTTGCTATCTTATGACTGCCGTAATGACTTATTGCTTCCCGCCACGCGACTATCTGGGGTGGGGGGGGGAGTGGGGGTTCTTAACCTGATGTTCCACTAAAAATGGGGCCTTCTTATATTTTGGTTCGCAGTTGAGATAGACCGATGAACACCACCTTCATGTGACTTTGCTTACGGCCTACATTAGCTGACTGACGTGAGCCCGGAGTCCAAGTGCCGAACCGTTCACTCAAAACCCTCGAACGCCCC
>CACRXP010000117.1:887907-902608 GCA_902702965.1 Spirometra erinaceieuropaei
TAAGAGAAAAAAACACTAAGATCCTCTCTCAAGGTTGTGGTTTAAGAGGGTGAACGAAGCTATGGTCAGCGGCTATAATGTAGCCTCACTGGACTGCCTTTTCTGGCGATTCGGAACTTTTGAAATAAATCTAATAAGGTTAGAACCTGGAAGTGGGAACAGTGCTTCCTCACCCGTGAAAAAACCTACCTTTTTTATCGAAAAAGAACGTCCAACCATTATGCTGGCAACGCAGAGACAGTAGCCGCCGAGTTTTTGAGTAAAGGCTATATGAAGAGTTTTCTTTTCCTTTTGTGCTTGTGGAAGGTAACAAGGAGCATCCGGATGACCAGAACTGTTGCGAATTTCCACGCCCTACCATACAATGTACTGGAGTAGATGGTTCATTCGCACTTTCGCAGCTGTCGTCTTAATCTTCCCATTGGTTTTCCTTCAACCTTGTTTACGAGTGGAGACGAATGTCCAAATTCCAGGCTTACGTTTGAGAATAGGAGAAACCCGGTCGGTCACCAAAATCATTTATTTATTGGGCAGTGATAGGGTGTAGGACCCCCAAATAACTGTAGCTAGCCTGTGGACCGTGTCATACGTTGAATGGTGGTAGAGGGGGTTTTACGAGTGGGGCAACAGACAGGAGGAAGAGCGGGTGGAATAAGTAAATTTCCGCCGAAAGTCTTACTGTATGCTGCCATCTGGCAAATAAAGTGAGTGCGATAATTTAAAAAAATAGCGAGAAAGTAAATTTCGAAAAATAACGACATTTGAGTAAAGTGCTGCTGGTAAGCTTACATTTAGTCAGGAAGGGAAGGAAGTTTTAAACAATGGGAATGGTGAATAATAAGTGAAATTTACAGTCACACTGCATTTTAGGGTATATTTTTGGAGTTGTCCTATACCCTATCGGTACCAACTATTATTCTGAACCGTCCAACTTGTACAGGGGCCCATCGTCAGTCATAGGAGTAGCAGCAGCTCAAGTGACCGTTATGCCCAATCCCCGGCTAGTGGTACAGGTCTGGAGGTGACTGCGCAGTGCTGTGTATGCCGGCGCCGGATCGATACGTCGATTGTCTGAGTTCTCATCCGAAGCCCTGGCCCTAATCGATTCTCGGTTTGTCCTGCTCCTGGCGTGGCTCTGAACAGTCGCCTCCAGCTCTTCGTCACTGACCGCTGATTGGATAATGCCTCCTATAACTCCCCCGTTCTGCTGGCGCTCTTATCCCTGGCGATGGTTTCTGCACAAGTTCTAATGTTGATAGTAATAAACAAATGATGCCAATGATCGACCAGTCTTCTTTCCTACTCAATCGTCTTTATCTCCGGCTTGATCAATTTGTGGTTTGAATATCGAACCGCCTTTCGTAATTCCTGTCACTCCCTACTCAGCCAGAAAAGAAAACAGAATAGGTGTGGTTATATGTTTTATTTCATATGCATACAAGACTATTGAGAGGCATGATGCCGCATCCAACTTTTTAAATTTCTTCGGTCGAAATAGTCTCTAAACCAAATTCACCAATAAATACCTTACTGTCTTTACCATCTGCGATAATTCAATATAACTCAGCCGAGCTATTTGCACACTCCTATTTTTACTATTGTAATTTCTCTCTCTGTCTCTGTCCCTCTCTTATAAAACATCGGTCTTAAAACACTCACCAACACTCAGGCTTATTACGACACTTCCGCCTTCAAAAACAAATTAGCCTTCAAACAAAACAATACTCGAAGCCAGCACACAAAATTACTTATAGTTTGAGGTGGTTAGAGCGTACTCCAGTTCGGCATATCTGCAGAAGTCACATGCTGGCAGGTTTCTGAGGTCACAGACTGAAAACCCGAAGATTCCGACCTCTGTGTCCTTTAGTTTATTTAGAGTCCACAAGAGTGCAGCAAGCCGAAAATGCCCTTAACTTCCAAGCCTTACCTTTGAAGGTGTTTGTGGGTGGCATGAAGTGATAATCATCCGACCGTCTTTAAAATACTCTTACCAGTTTCCCCCAGAAGGATATGCATGCGACAGTTCGACTGTCGTTTCCGACATTGTCCACCGAGTGCTTTACAGCAACGCGGGGCATGGACGATGACTTGCGCGTGAATTAGTTTATAGCGACAGTAAACTTGCGCAGCATCTACCACACTCTATTCTCCTCTCCCACCTGGACCCGATGTCAAGACAAAGTCAAGAAGACCGGAGGTGGAGGACGGCGCAGGCGGATGGCACGGTCGAGCCAGCACCTTGGCGTCCCACCTCACACCGCCTGGTCCACACAGCAAATGACCAGGTTTGTAACCAACAAAATCAGTGGAAGGGGACGACAGGAGTCCCAGTGGGCGTGACGTCTGCTGGCAACCGGGTCTGCCACCGCACCCCTAAATGTTGGCGTTTGTTATAGTGCGCAAATCCGACAACGTCTGCCAGAATCCGATATGGCCGCCGTTTTGGTCCAGCGCATCTACCACATGGCCCGTTTTTTTTTGGGGGGGGGGACAGGGATATGCGTACATAGGTCATATTAACGGCTGAGGCTGAGTGCTGGCATGTCCTTACTTGCGCTTATTATTATGGCCCCTAAAATGGGCCAGGCGGTAGATGTGATGGAGGAAACACGGCGGCTAGATGGGAGTCCGGCTGACGTTATCGGTAATGCGCACCAATAGGAAATTCCAGCCTTTGGGGGCGCGGTGGCACACACCCAGTTGCAGACTCACGCTGCACCAATTGGGATCTGTGTCGCCCTCGCCCCTTTTCTCGTGCTCTGTAACTTACCGATCTGTGTCTGCATGCTGTGAACCAGGGGTCGTGTTTGTACGTTTGTGTGGGGGTTTTCGTCGTGTCCCTCATCTGCGTCCTCCACCGCCGTCAGTCTTCTTGACACTGGGCTCAGGTGGTGTAGGAGGAGGAGGAGGAGGTGTGGTAGACGCTTCGCAAGCCAACTATCACTGTAGGCCGATTCACGCGCAAGTCATCGTCTCTGCTCCTTACCACCCTGCGGTGGAGCATACGGCGGACATCTTCGGCGATGACGTTCGAGTTGTCATCCATTAGCACAACCTGTAGGCTGCCTTAGACATGTACTCGCATTTTAGAATTTGCTCCTCGAGTTGGCTTTCCGATTTAACTCGCCGCGGGATCAACCGTAAAAGTGGTCCCCTGTTTTAAACGCTACTCATCTGCAGAAGTGTAGAAGGGACCTCAGAGCACTGAGACTAAAGTCTCGGGCTTTACATTATTTATATCTGACTCATGAAAAACGTCAGGCTATATATTTAGTATGTTTTAGGCATCAAGTGGCCTATCTAAAAAGACGCTTTTGATGCTTGACACGATTAAACTATCCTGGCAGAGGGAAGTGTGTCTTCCTCTATGCAGAGAGTATTTCCTCCCGGGATTTTTTAGATATATGTCTTTATTACTTTGCGGCAATCCTCGGATATGTAGTTTAGAGTGGAGCACTGTTATTCCGCACTCTCTAAGGGTAAAGAAGACGAGGGATAAATTAACGAGATGTGTATTATGACGCGCTGACATCATCAGTCGACAGCGAATGGGAACGTCAGGATCACCCACAGCCCGTATTAAGTTATTTTGAAATGGGCGGCTTCAGCGTCTGCGAATTTCAGCCGAATCTTTTTGTGCCTGCGTTTTGGCCAGTCACATGTGCCAAGTCGGCCTGTTATAGTCCCCATCCTCCTCCTCCGCCTCATCAGCTGAGGGCAATAATAACGAGGATGATGACAAGAGCTGGCTTCTCGTTCGTCTGCGTCCGCTGTCCGCGCGTGCTCTCGTCTGCTTCTTCGCCTCCCTCCCCCCGTCGCTGCGCGCGCGCACGCGTTCCCGCCCACGCAAAATCAATCGCTTTTTGAGCGGTGCGCACCCGTGAATGAGCGTGTAGGTGCGTACGTACCACCTGGAGTAGGCTCAACCCTACGCACCGTGCCACTAAATGTGGGAGCCCAGTCTTACGCCTCTGCAGTTAAACTTTATATATATACATATATATATATATGTATATATATATATATATATATATATATATATATATATGGAAGAGGAGGATGAGGCGATCTCTGGGGAAGAAGGTTTATTCATCTGACGTTTCGTGTTCATACTCGAGCACATCTTCGGAGATAGGCTGAGCGAGAAATACAGGGTTTAAATAGGCCATTTGCACTCTCACCCGATAGGTTCGTCCCGTTCGCTTCTCGTTGCCCCCGCTCTCGCGCGTAGATGGTGCCTGACGGCCTCGTATGGCGCTGGCAAATCGATACTTCAGTTGATAGAGTTCGTGTCTGATTTCCAGGCCTCGATTACTTCCCTCGCCAGTTTGCTTTCGGCTCGGCCGAGCACCTGGGCGCCGTCAAAGTCGAACTTGTGATTGTTTTCCAGGCAGTGCATGGCGACATGCGATAGTACGTCCTTTCGTCTTACGGCCAAAGTGTGCTCATGCATGCGCGTTCTTAGGCGTTTGTCGGTCATGCCACAGTAGTTGGCTGGACAGTCCAGACATTTGACGCGGTAAATAACGCCTGACGTGTCCGCAGGTGGTAGCCGGTCCTTGGGCTGCATGATTAAGCGGCGGATGGTGGCCTCCGGTCGGTGACCAACGCCCACGCCTAGCAGCCTTAGTATGCGCTCAGTGGCTTCGGAGACGTTACTCACGTAGGGCAAGACACGGAAGATTTCTGGTCTTTGTTTCTTCTCACCGTCCGTCTTCGTGTGCCTTCGGTACAAGCATTTGTTCACAAAACTGCGTGGATATCCATTGGCAAGGAAGAGGCGCCATAGGGTTTTACGCTCCCGCAGCTTCTCGGCTTCTGTGCTGCAGTGTGTGTGGATGCGGCGAAAAAGGGTCCGGACACAACTGCGCTTATGCGACAGGGGGTGATTGCTGTTGTAATGAAGAATTTTCTCCGTGTCTGTCGCCTTTCGAAGGACACCAGTCTGGAAGGTTCCGTCTTCCTGCCTCGATACCTGGACGTCGAGGAAAGGGAGTACTCCGTTATTTTCTTCCTCCATGGTAAATTGGATTTGTGGAAAAACTGAGTCCAATTGTCTTTTAAAGTTGTCTTTCGCGTCTCGGTGTAAGATGACAAAGGTGTCGTCTACGTAGCGCATCCAGAATTTCGGTTTGTATGTCTGGAAGACCCGCGTTTCCAGTTCCTGCAAGACCGCCTCAGCCAGGTAGCCGGAGATTGGGGACCCCATTGGGGCTCCTTGGATTTGCTCGTAAATTTGGCCGTTAAACGTGAAGTACGTGTGTAAACAGTAGTCCAGTAGTCCCATCGCGTGCCTCCTCTTAAAAGGTTTTCCTTCTTCGTCGTACCTTTTCTTCAGTAGGTCATCGACAGCTCTCATGGCCACTTCTTTAGGGATGGAGGTGAATAGAGAGACGACGTCAAAAGATACCATTATTTCGTCGGGGGCTATTGTGACGTCTTTTATTCTTTCCAGGAAGTGTGTTGACGATACAGCTGTGTGTTCTGAGCCGTCCGTCAGCTTCTTCAAATGCTTGGCAAGCCATTTAGCCAGTCCGTATGTAGGCGTGCCTTTCAGCGCCACAATGGGCCGTAGGGGGACATTTGGCTTGTGGATTTTCGGCAAACCATAAAAGCGCGCTAGGGCAGCATCTTGGGGTTTCATTTGTCTCCAATCCTTTTCTGATATTGCCTTTTCTTTCCTCATCTGGTTCAGGCTCTTGTTGATTTGGCCTACCAGTGCTTTCATGGGGTCGGAGTCGATGACTTTATACGATTGTTCGTCATTTAGTAGCTGCTGCGCTTTGGTAACGTACTCCGACTTGTCTAGCACTACGGTTGCCCGCCCTTTGTCTGCTGGAACAATGACAATTTCTTCGTCCCTCTTTAGTTCCTTGATGGCCTATATATATATATATATATATATATATTCAGTCAAGAATGGGCGCGCACCGATCCATTGGCTTCCCGAAGCAAAAAAACTTCTTATGGGTGATAGAGGTCACGAACAGGCAACCACCTACCAGCCCGCAGTTGGCCAAGCTATGATAGCAGAAGGTTCGATTAAGTGCTTATGACCCATCAGGTAGACCCCAGTGGTGGACCAGCATCAACGTCTCCTGGGGTGTCTTGCCAGTAGTGACTATGATGTTCTGTTTGAAGCGCAGGAGCCAGACCACGACCCTTTGTAGCCTTGTCCAACGTTAAAAACGCATAACTAGTTTGTCTAAACCATCACATTGACTTAATACATGAACTTGGGCTGTTGTCCGCTTGAATTTCCAGTCTTCAGGTTGTCCTTTTGAAGGTTGTACAGGCCATTCGCTTCCAGCTAGAACAAAAAATTGCGGACCGTCCAACCATCTGCTTACAAACGCAAAATTGCACGTTCCTCCAGAGGCAATGTCTGTTGGGTTGACGTCCGAACTCGCGTATCTCCAGTGAGAGGTTGCAGACAGATCGTGTATAACTGTCAGTCGGTTGGCCACAAATGTGCAGAACCTGGTTGATTCATTGTATATATAATATACGATTATCATGGAATCGCTCCAGAAAGTTATTGTTTGGAAGTACCTATCGGTGCTTGAGCGGATGAGATCAGCCACGCGCACAGCCAAAGTAGCAGCTGCCAACTCTAAACGTGGTATAGAGACAGCTCTGAGGGGTGCAACACGTGCTTTAGAATAGACGAGTGAACAATGTATATTCCCTGTTTCGTTAATGAAGCGAGCATATGCTACTGCACTGTAAGCTACTTCCGACGCATCACAAAACACGGGCAATTGGACTCACATCGGATCGCTGATATCTTTGGGCTTTATACATCGGGCTAACTGAAAAGTTTTCAGACTCCGTAAATTGGAGATCCAGTTTTCCCAACGAGAGCTCTCGATGTCAGATAGTTGTTCATCCCAATTCAGTCTGTTTTGCATCGCTGCAAGTTAATGAGGAGTAGGATGAACCGAAATTTTCAACAGTTTTTAGTAAAACAAAGGTGGCACAAAAGGGGGAAGAAATCAATCCCAGTGGGTGAGATGTCCACTGAAACTCAAGTGGCTCTCCTTCAAGCTCGTCATTTTCCCACCACAAAAATTTCAGAGCAGGTCGATCACTCGCGTCCACTTGCACTTGCAGGAACACTTCCTCTCTGTCCCCTGCCATTAACATACGTTCAAGTCGAAAACCCAGCAGCACACTTACTAACTTAGCGTTTAGGTCAGGTCCTTGGTATAGATTGTCATTCAGAGACACTTGGCAGTACATTCAAATACAACAAGAATTTTTTCTGGTTTTCGGTCATTGACAACTGAGTGGTGTGGTAAGTACCAGTGTCTCGTAACAGGAAACGGTTTGTTGCCGTCAATTCGCTCGGTGTATCCCTTCTTCGTGTACGAACGGAATTTTTGCTCATATTTCCGAAGTAATTCGGGCTCTCGAGACAACTTGATCTTCAGATAGATTAGTCGTTTACGCGCCAACTGAAAATTTTCTGGTAAATTCAGCGTACCGTTTCGCCAAGGGAGTGACGGCTGGTAATGCCCCTTTTATGAGTGCAACGGGGGATCTCGCAATAGCCAGTGCCCGTTTATCCTCCAATGAGTGACTCGCAGTCGTTGTTGAAGTGTCTAAAAACTCCGAGTCGTCTAGCCTCTTAGTGTTGTGTGTCACCTCCTTTTCTTGATTTACAATGCAGTGACAGACAGCGTTCTGTTTTTGCCTGCCCCGTGAATATCCAAACAGCATCCAGCCCAACAGTGTTTTTACGGCGAACGGTTCCCTTTTTCTACCCAGGCGTTGGTCAAGTATCCAATGAGCTTCCGCGATATCTTTCCCAATGGGTATGCCAACCTTGCAATCAGTGAACTCGTCGAACATTATACCGTTCCGGTGTAGCCGTGAAGAGGCTATCATTTTAATTGACAATGCTGCTGGGAGTGAAAAGTGTTCAACCACTAAAACCCTTTTAATCTCAACTGACTCCTTTCCATTCATGGGCAGCACTCTTAGACTTCTGACTTCCGAGTTGAATTTGATTGACTCACATAAGGTGTTTATTGTCAATGTCGTTGGCGTTGTAAACACTCCATCGCTGATGAGAAGCTCTCGTTTAATCAGAGTGACATGCGAGCCGCTGTCCAAAATTTCGTAAGTTTTGACGCTTCCCGTTGGAGTTGCCAACTTGACAGGAATAACTCCCAGTCGTGATGGTACATACGTCATTCCAGTCAGGACACAAAACCCTTCATTATGTAATGTTCGTTGATTATTTTCCGATGAAATTACATGCAAGGGTGTAGGATGTCGTTTTGCGCGCCCGGACCGAACACAAAGTTCTCTGGAGCTGCACACCTTGGCAAAACGCGTATTACAAAGACAAACAAAACACACTGTGTGTTCCCGCATACCATCCCACCCATCTGAAACACTCATCGAAAGTAACCATGGGTAATTTGCCGCTTCATGTGTATTAGAACATATGTAACATGGTCGCCTATCTGTTTCGACACTCGAAATGGCCATATTCTTAGGGTTCTCCCGTTTTTGATGTTCAGCTGTGGCGCTAAAGGGCTGTTGAGAGCGCTTGACATCCCCATCTCGAGATATTTGTCCGAAACGACTTGTCGCTATCCTAGCTCGAACATTTACGAATTCCCTGAGGTCTGCAAAATCGGCATCTCTACCATTCATAGATATTTTGTCAGACACTTCAGCCCACTGACTTTGAATAAAAAAACGGTAGACAATGCATTATTCACTCCAGGACATTCAGCGATTGTGGGTCGGACACGTAGTCCATTTGTGTGAATGCTAATTCACAACTTTTCATTTTTCTGCGCAAATCTAAAAGTGCCCTTGCGGTCTGGTTAACTTGGCGTGCATGCTAGTTGGAAAGGAGCCCCGCCGTAAAGCATGTCCTCACAACCATTATAGGATTGTTTTTGAAATATTTGTTTATGTCTAGAACTCACTGAAGCGATGAAGTAAAGTGTTATTTGCCAACGCATGATTGCACAGATCTAGGAAACAAGAGTCTTTGAACCCGACAGCGCCCGTAATTTCTTGAAAAGAATGTCTTTATGAACATCTTGCCTAACTTCACCGGCGCGGAACGCGGCATCGACGCTCAAGTTACTTGGATGCGTCTTGAATAAGTCTGTCTCAAGTAGATTACTGTCCGCCTGCAGATGAACGCCTGTAAACACGCGGGCATGGCCGGCGGTAGTTGGTTCGTACAGCAGATCGTCCGACTATAAAGAAGTATTATTTTTTTAACTCCAGACTATTATAAGAGAGAGAGAGGTGGCTCCTTTCATTTTTTGATATAAGCATACAATTGATACAAGAATACAGTGAGTGACCGGTCTCATGAAATGTTGGCCAAAATTCTGAAATGCGTTTTCGATTAGGAAAAATTACTTAGCTGGGGTTGTAATATTAATTATCCTGCAGCATACTCCTATGGTATTTCGGAGTCGGAGGTTGTTGGCTTTTAAATGCACGTCTTTTCAACCTGTAGAAACCGTACTCGGTAAAAAATGGCTACTTAAGTAGCATGCATTTCTCCCATTGATTTTCCATGGTCTTATAAATTCAAATATATTTTGCGAAAAGATCAACAAAAATATTTCTTCTTTCACTCGTTTGATAGAGGATCGCGTCATCTTCATATTCTACACTCGAAGAAAGAGTGTTCATAGGTTTTAAAAAGTTTCCTAACTCCCGAATAATTTGGAGCCTGGTCAGCCGTCGCATTAGCATCTAGTGATTTCAGTCTACAAGGTGCATGCGTTCCGCGTAAGGAAAAGCATGTATTCTTCTATGCCCTTAAAAAGATGCCATATTGAGTCCATAAAATTTTGCAATGGGTGCGGACTATGATGTGCATTTCATAAGGAGCAGTAGAAAACGGACAGGTATTATGCTGTATAAATGGACATTGCACAGTCTTTAAAAATCTCATGATTATAAACTTTTTTAAAACCTAGTTATGCTCTTTCTTTGAGTATAAAATGCGAAGATGACGTGATTCTCTATCAAACGAGTGAAAGAATATTTTTGTTTATTTTTTTCATAAAAAATATTTGAATTTATAAGCCCATCGAAAATCAATGTGAGAAATTCATGCTACTTAAGAAGTTATTTTTTACTGAGTACGGTTTCTACAGGAGGTTGAAAAGAAGTGCATTTAAAAGCCAACATCCTGCCGACTCCGAAATACCATAGGATTATGCTGCGGGATAATCAATATCGCAACCTCACCTAAGTAGTTCCTCCCAACCGAAAACGCATTTCATAATTTTGGCCAACATTTCATAAGATCGGTCACTCACTGTAAATAGGTATGGTTGGGCTCGAGAGAGAGACCGTGAGGCACAACGGGACGAGTGAGTTCCGTAGAGGCGATCGGTGGGCGCCCCTCTCTACCACTATATATTCTTGATCGCAACCGGCAAGACGACGAGCCCGTAACTCAGTGGATAGAGGCGTTGGATTTCTAACTGACAGGTCACAGGATTGACCCCCAGGTGTTTCACACTTCGGGGCTGGGTATGACTGGCTGACTGACGAAAAGGCTAATAAGCCAGAAATGGCCATTCCAGTTTCCCTTGTCTTTGTCTCTAATAGCAGTCTGCATAAATAGGTCTGTATACCACTGAACATTGTTTACGGAGACAGTTCAAGGCTCAATTTTTGCACTTCGCTTTCTTCACACATACTGTATCCTGCCAAACATGGCAATACAGAATGCTGATGTGCCAATGCACAAAAATTGTGCTGTCGGGAGCCACAGCGCATGGGGCGGGATGACGGCTAGATGGCAGTTGGTAGCCAGGCCTCGTATTACAGGTGGCTGGGGAGTTTGTTTACTGGGGCTATTTTGTGCGATTCCATAATCACTTTTGACCCCTTTGGCTTCCGTTTTACGTTTGAGGTTAGGATTAGGGTACCGGTTAATGGTGCGCGATTTTCGGGTTACGGTTAGAGTTTTAGCGTACCACTAGGTTTCAGTATTACGGTTAGGTTTTTCAGTTACGGTTATGTTTAAGGGCAACGCTTTCGTTTACGATTTCGGTTATGGTCGGGGTTAGGGTTGCCGTTAAGGTTAATGGTTAACGTTTAAGGTTGACATTAGGGTTAAGGTTAAGGTCGCCGTCCGCTTCCCCATTCCTGGCTACCAACTGCGATCTAGCCGGGATGACCTTGCGGCAATTAGTTCAGAATGAAGGGGATGAACAGTGTCATTCAGAATTCGATCAGCAAATTGCCTAACCCTTGTGAAATGTCATTGTATTTTAGTATCCACTAAAAGGACATAGGAAACACCAGCAGCAGAAGGGAGAATTTGGAGGACTTGTTTTAACATCAACTTATCTTTTTAATAAGTTTTTTGGTAGATTTTGAATAATTCATTTTGACCCACCGAGGTCGTCGATTTTTTCACAGTTAAGTCAGAATGAATATCTTTTTTCAGTAGAACAGAAAAAAATAAGCGGGAAACAATGAAGAATGAGAGGGAGGATGTGGACGTCTATATATCTCCGGGTTAGGGTTTGAGGTCTGTGACAGGAACGTAAACGATAGAAGCAATAAAGGAGTTTGTGAATTTTAGTAAAAAAAAGATTTCAATATGAAGGTAGAATAGGAAATTTATGGACAGAGTTGCACGGAGGTACCAGAAGGATGATCTCTCGTTGAGCAGAATGTCCAAGAATTCAGGAATGTGGGAGGCTCTCAGTTGAAATACAAACTGAACTGATTTCTGTCAGAGACCATTTTCCAACAATTATGCAAAGACGTGATCTAGGCCATCCTTCAGAAACTGCGAATGAGTCTGACTTTTGAGAAGGTGACCAACAACCGTATCATCAGCATACTTAACATACTTAACAAGTCGTTTGGCGATCACAGGTCATCAGTGTGAAAGGCGAAGAGGTGCAGAAATCAAATGGAACCTTGATGGACTCCACAGTTATTGAGAAGAGCAGTAGATTTATGTCATTTATAAAATCCCCATTAAGCATAGTCTGCGTGAGCAAAGGGCTTTTCATGTATCTTGTTGGAGGAATGTATATAATTCGCAGTCTGAGGCGTCTCAGCCCAACCGCTTGGATTACGGTTTATCAGCCTCGCCGCCGCCGCCGACTCTCCTCTTTCTCCCTTTAGTAACTGCCTCTTTTTCCTTCTTTTTTTGATATCTTGCCCCTGTTATTTCTTTTTTCTTGTCCTGTCCAGGGGGAGGGGCGGTAAGACGCCGTGACAACTGACTGAGGGTGAAATCAGCCAGGCCTGTCTCGGCTCCAGAGCCTTTAAAGCGTGAGAACATGAACAGACTTATGCATGGCTTTTCGGGCGGGTCGGCGTTGCTTTAATCTTCCACACCCCCACCCCTCCCTCCCATTTTTCTATCACCGCGTCGATTTTCCTTTGCCGCCCGATTGAAGCGATGGCGGCAATTCTGACTTACCCACTTGATCAGTCGTCGCATTGAATGCGGGTGGCGGAACCTGTGGGGGTTATGTATGTTTGCCCTTCGGGCTCGTTGGCCCTAGTGGCCGTCAAGTCGACCTTAGCATCGTTTTTGTCTAGCCAATCGTGGCCATCCTATTTCGTCTTCTCACCTTCATCCTTGTCCTAGTCCGCCCCCTTCGGTGCTTCGGTAAGGGTAGGGTATGTAACCCCCCTGGGTGGTTGTTCAAAAGCCCGACTTCCTATTTTACTTATCCAGGTGTGTTTCATAATGGTTTGTCTGGCAGTAGGTTGCGATGGAGGTTATACGGAAAGCGGATTTTGATCTCCGATAGCGGTGTAGACGTTAGTGCCGCCCGTTTTGGGCTTAAGGTTAGGGTTCGGGTAACTGTTAGGACTGGTTAGTTGGGTTATTCTTGGGACTAGTGTTGCCAGGCTTGGGCTGTGGTTTGAGATTGAGGCTAGGGTTAGCGTTTTAGGGCTTGCCTTAAGATTAGTGATTCCCTATTTGAGGCATGGCCACGGTTGGTATTAGGTTTGTGGCTAGCTACGGTCCCCGAGGGGGTTACATACCATACCCTTGCCGGCGCCTCTTCTATGAGTAGTGTTGACCACAATGAGCGAAGACCAGAGGCTGGCAGACAGACACCGTAGACGCCATCGGCGTCCCCTAACGCGTCCATGTTAGAAAACTGCTCTGTGCAAGAAGACGTGAGTTCCTGCAGGTGGTTGCTCAGTAAGTCTTCTGCCAAGCTGGAAAGGAGGGCGCATCTCCAGCCTGGACCGTTTCCTCCTCCCTCTGCTGTTACTGTCCATAGGTCCTGAAAAGTGTTCCTGTTCAGATTTGGCACCGCCGCAGGACATGCGCCGCTTGTCATCTGACTGCGCAAAACCCAACAGCCCCCGCAGCTGACCGATTTCACTGTAGGCGGAGGTGGTTTCGCCGTCATGTGTGGCTCCCCACTTCTCCCGTATGCCTCATTTAATGAATGCACATTTGGCGTTCGTTTGCACACCTCCTCTGGGTTTAAGTTTTGTCGGCATATTTCGAATTCTACCGCCCTCTCTCTCTTTCTGTCATTCGAGTATCGTGTCGGAGCCCAGAACTTGCAGCCGCCAAATGACGTCATTTCCGAATTTGACGATATTTATTTACCCACCGTCAATGTAAAAAACTCGGTTGTTAAAAACCATCGAGAATTACCATGGCAGCCATCCTGCAATTCTCAAAAACAGTTGTCGGGAGCCTGCACCATCCGCCTAGGAAAGAGAACTGATCTACTTATTATCGGCAATTGTGTTCCGACGGATAACCGACAAGCCTTGTGAAAAAAATTGGCCTGGACTTTGGAGGCAGTCACAAGTCCCCACCCTCAGTGGAGGAGTGCTGCAGCGGAAATCTCTTCGCCGTCTTATCGACAGGGAACATCTGAAGGGATCACTCGGCGACTAAAGCGGCTTAGCATCCTGCGTCCTCCGGAAGCTCGCATCTTCTCTAAAAGCGGCATCATCTTAAGCGGTGGATCCCAATCCCCCCTGCCTCTAACAAACACTCCCATGTTCTCCGCCATCTGGCGATAACTGTGTAATTAGTAGTAGACTGTTGGTCTTTACTCTGTCCCAGTAGGCCAATGTTGCCAGCTTGGATTAGATATTTCCCCTGCGTGTCTCGTTTGTGTCCTAGAGAGGGGGGAGTAAACTGCGCGAGCAGGCGATCTGCTCTCGTCTGGAACCAATCTGCTGAGAGTAAATTTTTCATTGGCAGTAAAACTGCCGTTTGAAGAAGGAGACACGATCGCTGGGACAAGAGCTTTAGTAGCCTGACGTTTCGGATTCCTGCTCGAACCCATCATCAGAGACAAAAGCAGATACGGGTTGTTCATGCATAAGGGGCTGTAGTATTTATAGGATGCAGTCGCCATGCTACCGCATACCTATGAATATTCACGGCTCTCCCCTTCATCAGGGATTGTTGCACGTGGAGTGATGGCTGTTTGACAACCGCGTGAGCCGGGAGCTGCTTGAGTCATGGTTTATTGGCCCCCAATCCATTAAAAAGTGCATTGATTTTCCCATTCCATACTCGCCTAGGCGGAGTAATTGGACACGCGGGGAGCGTACGAGTGAACACTTTTCCCAATACCAGGGTCAGTGCGTCTGATGGTCGAGCAATAATCACACCAACATTCAACGCACGTGATGAAATTGCAGCAATTAACAACGCGAATGTCGACCCTCACGCCACGTGCAACGA
>CACRXP010000117.1:933771-964250 GCA_902702965.1 Spirometra erinaceieuropaei
CATCTCCTCCTCATTCAAGACTCCTTGTGTTACAATGGCAGGATGATAGGCTGAGCATCGGGAGGTGAGATTGAGCGCGGTGGTTGACTGAGCATAATGGTGCTAGTTTTAGTCCACAAACTAAAATGAGACATCTAGGCTACGGAATACAGACACCCATTGCACACTCGCTGATTGTGCTACTGCGTAAGAACAGGCGTCGAGATTGTATTCACTTATAACAGTTCAACCATCGTGAGCTACAGTTGCGCTCTCTCCGAGACAGTAGCGACCGATATCGTGTGTTAAGTGTGTGGCATGCGCAAGTCACATCAGCTACTGCGCTAAATCCCATCCAATTCGGCTTAACTACAACAGGCCATTGATACATAGGGAAGAGTGAGGCCGACCCAGTACGCTAACTGGTGGCAGAGCCTGATCGCCCCTTAGACTCATCGTCATTTACGTCGAATCCGAGACATTCCTTCTCTTAAGCGCGGTTCGAGTGGATTCTAGGGACCAGGCCGTGTGTGATACGCATAGACGGGCCGTTTGACTGTCAGTCACGGTCCTCACTCTCTTCTCCAGCTGTTTTGACTCCGATTTACAACTGGAATATTTTCAGTCTTGGAGCAGAGTGAGACAAACGCTTTGAAAGCATGTTTCGGTGTAGCAACATCATTCGTAAACCCCCCGTATAGCCCCTACATCTGTGTGGCTCCTCTGCTTCATGTGAAACAGTACCGCCCTATCGTCCTGGTATGCCGGTTATGGGGGCGAGGTCATGCACGTGGCGCGCGCAGACAAGCTCTCTAGCTTTGTCAGCCACTGCGTCCATTCCTCGCACCAGATATCTGATCGGCTCCAATGGTAGCTGGGGCCTGTGAGTGGGAGAGGAGAGTGAAGTCGATGACTTGGCGCACTTTCCTCATGATAAAAAATCTGACGCGCTTGAACCTATCACGCTGCACTAAAAACCATGGCTTGGAAGCTTGCCAACTGAGGAGATAATTTGGACTTTACAGTCAGTTCAGTGCCTGTTTATGTGGGGTGGCGGACTGGCGGTCAGATAGTCAGGTTACAATGACTCCTTAATGAGGCCTTTATGGCACTCCCACTTAATGGGGTCTGAGCAGGGTGTGGTGGCACACCTATGGGTGACTCCGACCGCGCCGGTCGTCGGTCTTTTTGTTGTTGGTTAAAATCCTGGTCAAGTTTGTTATGGACAAGGGGGTTTGGCGGTACGCCTAGGTGCGAGTCCAGCTGTGCCAGTCGCCTGCGCCCTCTCCCGCTGCCAGTCTTTTTGACTGTCTTGACACCGATGGCTGGAAGGAGCGGTGAAAGCGGTATGTTATTCCCAAGGAGGGAGTCAACCCTTCACGTTTACAAACAAATCGCATTGTAAGTCAACAAAAGCAAATACTTTCAGCTACTTGTTTTGTAGTGATAAGACTGGCGAAATCAGGGCCGGAGGCGATGGTGTCACTGTTGTACTTGTTATGACAGGGTCCACAATGAAATGTTACTCAGTCCAAGACAAACCCGTAACGATTATTATTGTTACTAGCCGAGTTCTCATAATTATTATCGACGACTTCATGAACACCTGGGGACTTGAAAATATGTGTCAGGGTAAGCCTGCGGCTTACCCAATGGTGTATGACGGTTATCGAGGGCAGTTATGCAGTTTAACCATCCACTGCAACACTATGCGGTCTTACAGTCCTTGGCAAGGATACGGCAGATATCAACACTTTTACCCAAGACGACGGTCGGAGTGGGACGCTTGGCATACCCTATCCATGAGACCACTGGGCCACTTTGATTTCACGAACGTCTGGAGAGGGACTCAGTTCTATGGCAATGTAAAGAATAAGACTCCGGTCCAGGCTTATCGTTGACAGAGAAATACGCGGTGACGAGGCTTTCGGATTATAAACACAGTCGTGCTAAAATGTGCGCGCTGATAGCCTGAAGACTAGCTGAAAACAAGTAATTTTTACGTGCCAGTTTTTAGCAGACAAAGTGTGCTGTCGGTACAACACCGGTAGCTGACACTTAAATTACTGTCCCTGTTATTCGCGAAATGGTGTTTATGGATAGCAAATCTTTGCCCCTCCACCTAGCGACTTTAGACCCCACCACCCTCTTTGTTTGACTACAAAACTGCTCATTTGACGCCGCATTCTCACAGTCTCTGATGATGGCGTCCTTTACGACCCCGAGAGCTCAGACTAATCCACGTATTGTCCCGGTGACAAACGTTTTAGATGGTTGAATCAACAGATTACTAGATAACCTAATTAACAGTTACCTGGTCCGTGACCGTTCCGGTTGCACAGTCCAGAACTTGCAGTTGGCCCATTGAACCGTTGACAAGTACTTCCGGGTGAAGGGGCGTGTCATTAGTCTCGTTTGGCTCAGATAGAGGCAGTACTCCGATCGAAGGTTTCAGCAAGTGACGAGCCCAACGTCGCGGTGTCTGGCAAAGTTCGCTTTTTTCAAAAATAATCTGGAGCGCACCATTGAGGACTAAAAATGCTGAAAAGGAGTGAATACCAGTATAGTAAGCCCGCCAGGGGAATGCTGCGAAAAACACTTGAAATTCATGGATTTAAGTTGAGATTGTCTCTTAATAAATGAGGTGTAACGGAAAATTAGCAAGCATTCTGCAAAAAACCGTTTCCTATTTATGCTTACAGTTGTTCTCCAAGGTCAAGACAACAGTCTCTTCAGACTCGCCTCCTGGGCTGCTGATCCCACAGATGGGTGATCCGAGGAGTGGGAAAAATCGACGTTGACGAACACCCCCGAAACATTCTGTGAGATCCCATTTGACCAGCACTCCCTCAAGTCCGCCACTGAAAAGGTGTTTACCTGGTTAAAAAGAGAAAAAAATGAAAATATAGTACAATAGCTGAATCTAGCTCCAAAGCCCATCAATTAAAAACAGACAAGTTTACCTTCGGCAGTGAAAGCCAGGGCAGTCACTTCTCTCGAATGCCAGTGCATGACCGAACGTTTGACACGTTTTGGATTGACCAGCTTGAATTCTTCCATGTGACCTGACGATTCCATCAGGGTTTCCGACGTCACATCATCGTCGTCGTCTTCTAGCGAGGTACTTTCGTCGGATTCAAAAGGCATTGTGAAATTCCACCACACCATAACTTCACCAAGAACATTGCCAGTCGCAATAACGGCATCCTTTGGATGACATGCGACACATGTAAACTGTTTTTTACTGGCTTGTGCCCCTTTTACTGGAAGTTCATAGCTGAAATCCGGGTTGAAATCACTTCAGTTCTGAGGTACAGTTTAGCATAAGACAAAAGAAACGGGTAAAAATAGGTCGTCTACTGTAAACATACCGAACGGCTTTCTTGGTTTTGAGCCAGTAAACGTGCAGAGTACCCCCACAGACCGAAACGACAAAATGATTCTGAGAAGTAATCAAGGGTAATCAAGAAGTTACATTCAATGCAGTCGTTTTGTTGGACGTTGGGAGATTCTCGAACAGTTGTCGTTTTATTTCGAAGCCTTTGTCGTAGATGAATACCGATGCTACAGATAAAACCGAAAAACACCCCATACCTCCTCTGTTACTTCCGTGCAATACAACATTGGCCGCTTCGTTCGTCTTGAGTGATAAAGCTGGTACATGTAAGTCAATTTTCTACAAGTTATCAGAATATATGCGAAAATACAGATAGGATCTTCCCCGATTCAATGTCCCAAGCTATGACTTTTCCATCTAGACCGACCGAAATTATCTAACAATTAAGGAACACGGTAACAAACCTGATTTCTTTGTCCAATAATTTCAGTAATAGAATCGGAGTGCCCAGAGAGTTTCATGCGAACTGAGTTACCCGAACAGTCGTGGACAAAAAGCACTTTGTCAGTTGCATAGATGACAGTGCTATAGGCGCACAGTAAAGCAGTAAAGAGGTGCGGTACTTTGTGCGTTTACAATAAAAAGGCACAGCATTCGTCAGTGAAGCAGATTTTTTAATAAATCTCCCAGAAGGCGCTGTCGTTTCCATCCAGACAATATGAGGTGAAAAATTTATCCTTTTCTTCAAAGGGACTGAGCAATTTTAAAGCAATTTCTGATCGGAACGAAAAGGCCCGAAATAATCTAAACAGACATAAAGTTCCCAATCAGTGCCTACTTTGCTCCGAAATTTTCTTAATTTCCCTAACGAAGAACGAAGCCGTGATAGGAAATACACGACGAATAGTCCACAAGCTTGCTACTTTGCGTGTGAAGGCCTAATGATCTAAACTTCTATAAAACGGCGTGTCTGCGACTAACACAGACCAAATAAAACTAAGCGGTAGGGACCTTGTAAATATCAAAATGGGGAAATTATGTCGGTCAGAGTCCTCAAAGGTTAAAGATTCTGGGTCCCGTAGATCCAGATACCACACATACTCCTGAACAATGAGGTATCGTTCTGCTGGTTCTTTAAAGGTAAAAAAACAAACACCAGTTTATAGAACTGGCGTCTGCGGCCTATCATTTTGCGAACTTTCAGCTGTTACGCTCATGCGAACATGTAAACGGCCAATTCGGAAAACGTATGCTTTCGATTTTTCATCACCAGGCCTGAACAGTAATGTAAGGAAGAGATAAGAAGCAAACATTCAAACACTCAAAAACAGTAATTCTGGGAGAGAGGGCTGATTGAGTTCAGAGTTCAGTGGTTATGAGTGAAGAAGATGGGGGCTTGAGCACCGGGACATTTTGCTTACTGTTCTAAGCTTTCGAACTTGCACAAGGGTCCATCTTCAGAACTAGTTACAACAATAAAATAAGCGACGGTTATAGGTCGTGTAAACCAAACATCGACCGACGGCGCAAGACTGGGGACGACCGCTTGGGGCTCTGGACGCCGGCGCCAGATCGAGAAATCGACTAACGGAGTTCTCATCCGAGGCCCAAGCTTCAGTCGATTCTCGATCCGTTTTTTCGGCGTGGGCGACTATCTTGGTGGCTGCAAAGTTAAACTCGTGTCCCGTGCCAAAACTGCCATAGTAACTACACAGGCCAGACGGGACTCATGAACATGGGCTGGCTGTGCGACGACGCGACGTATCGTCACAAGCAACCCCCACACTTACGAAAACGGGTCATAAGTTGAACTTTGAAACCACCAAAATAGTCGCCCACGCCGAAAACAAAACTGGCCGAGAGATGACTGAAGCATGGGCCTCAAATTAGAACTCAGTCAGTCGATTTCTCGATCTGACGCCGGCGTTCAGAGCCCTACGCGGTCACCTCCAGTCTTGCGCCGTCGGTCGATGCCTGGCTTACACGCCCTACAACGGTCGCTTATCTTATTGCTGCTACTATCTTATACTATGAATCCCTGGACGATTTCGAAAGCTCAGAACAGTAAGCAAAATATTCCGGTGCGCGATCCCCCTTTTTCTCTTATACATACACCTGGGAGTAAAACAGTCGCCTTCAGTGATTATAGCCTAGTTTTGTCGGGGACTTAAGGAAGGGAATGTGCAAGGTGCCTGAATTAGCCAAGCCATTGCATCGTTTCTGTAGCACTTATTGGCAGACGGTGCTGACAAATACTGGGTCCATCTTTAGGTAGGGGAGCCTTCGAGTTTGAATAAACGCTTCATGCGAGCGCAGGGTTTGACTGGCTCACAATATGGCCACCACCACTGCCGTCAGTATTTTTTAGATGACTCGGAATGCTTGGTTGACGTTTACTCGGTCACAGATGTCAGACAAGTAGGACGCAACTTCGTGGGATTAGGACTTGCCCATATTTTAACTTAACAAGTCAGGCTGGTGTTCACTCATCCGCTTGGATAAGCGCCCAGTTGTTTGATTGATATAATCAGCTCATATGAGCAAGTGAAGGCGTAGTTGCATATTGAAGAGGTCTGTAATGCCAGTCTATATTTCCCTTCAAGGCAAAGAATTCGAGTGCATCAGAAAAAAGTCTTGTCTTAGTGACTGAGTATGCATGCGTGACAGCAGCGTTTAAGTGACGATGCAGAAGTTCGCTCGCCGGATCCTCCCGAAATGACAGTGTGGGTAGCAACTCCTTCACAACTGCCCGCAATTATGAGGGTGTGTCTCCATAGATTTCCTGATAAACCGTTCGATGAAGGAGTCTTTCCACAGTGTTTTGTAAAGTGGCGAGTTCGCTATCCGTCGTATCTGGAGTACATATACTCCCAGTTCGGTTGGTTAGGCGGTAATCCATGAGTTGTTCATGACCTAACGAGACAAAATATTCAAAATTTGTGTATTGTCTTGTCCACGTTTTCTTACGAACTACACTTCAACTAATCGTTCCATTGAGCGTCCTATAAGGTAACATATCCAGGAAGGACGCAACCTCCGGCCTCATTTTCCAAAGAAAAGTTTAACTATGGGCGAGGCAGATTCATTTTATCCAGGAGGACGTTTAAATCAAGTTTGTCATCTGCTATTGCAAAAATGTAGTCAACACATCGGCCACAGGAATCAATGTCCTTCGTGACAGAATACAACTGGTTATTTTCCAGTTTTCCCATGGAAACATAGGTAATCTTGCCAAAGATTTCGGATGAGATAGCTCCTGAAATGACCAAACTGCTGGCCACGATCTCATAGGCGTCATTTGCTACTGGATGCCTACTCTCTTACTGGAATTCCACTACCATTACTCCGATATTTAAGAGTAAAAGTCGAGCGCCCCTGAGTAACTACAGGCCAGTGAGCTTCCTTGTGTACTTTTTATATATTCGCGTATTTAGAGGACAGTAGGCGCGGGCCTTGATGACCTTATTTATGTACAATAATTCCTTATATTCACAGTCGAAATAAAATTGCAAAATTTGGGATGTTGTTGGTCCGCCATACGACATTGGTAATTAAGAGTCGCTTCTGTTCACTGTGACTCAGCATGGTAGGATGGTGGATGACAATGTGTTTTACAAAGCTGACTGTAAGTGGTCATACGGTTAAAGTCATTTTTTCTCAAAAATTACGCGTGCAAGTCTCCCTTCAAACATGTAAACTGTGTCAGCCGCCACCGTCCCACTTGGTGGCGAGTTCCATGGTCGGACAAGGCGTTGGCTGAAGGAGAACATCCCGCGGTCTAACCGCGTGCGTTTGCTCTTGACTATATAGGGATGACCGCGTAATTCGTTTGTAGAGGCAGACTCCAAAAATTATTTCGGTCGCAGTGAGCAGCCATGGTCACGGACAATCCGGAATGACTACAGTAGTTCCAGTTTGCGGTCTCAGTTTATTCGGAAGGGATTATTGGCAAGGCCCTTGAAAACCCCATCGATTACATGTCAGTTTACACGGTCCAATCGTACGCGAATGATGAACATTGTTGCTATATAAATAGTGCATATATGATTCAAGTAACACTATTTTAAAGGACGAACTTTCCATAGTTTTGAGGGAATTCAGCTCACGTCCAGACTGTCGAGGGTAAACAGGAGACACGAATAATCATCCTAGCGTTTATTGAAAAGCTGCAGGGGCGTCGCGCCCAGGACTAATTGAAGATCATTCCATTTCTTCACCACCCTTTGCGTAAAAGTTCAGAACGAAGGTCTATCCCGGATATTTTTGCGCGTAGCTTTATCGAGTGGCAACGAAAATTGGGCGAGAGGTGCCCCTGAAACATTTCCTGAAAACTCAGCTCATTCTCAAGGTCATGTATTATCTTGTAAACCAGGATAAAATCACCTCTTTGCTGCCTGTAACACAGAAGGGATAAATTAAGGCAGATCAGTTTTTATAAGCAAGACTGGCTTTTTAAACCCTGTTGCGTTGTGTCCAAACACCAGGGTCCTTCTGCGGAGGTTCTGCGGCAATAATTATGCCTGTCAGGCAATATGCAATCATGGTATCATTTGAATGACTGTTAGTTGGACGCATATGACGGACGGCACACTTCTGCACATTGAAATCCAGAAGCTTTTTTCGGACCACGTCTGTAGTCGGAGCAGATTATCTTGAAAGGCTCTTTGGTCATTCGGACCCTTAATGGCTTGTCGGAGCCTAACGTGGTCTGCGAACATTAATTTGCTTCAGTCGTGTTCATGTAATTTGTGATTAACATAGAGAATGAAAAGTGGGGGTTCGAGAACTGAGCCTTAAGGCACACCACTAGTCACGTTTACCAGTCTGACATATCATTTCCGATGCAGACATGATGTTTTCGACCAACCACAAACGCTCTTATCCATCTCAGAAAATCTCTCTGGATGACGACGGTGCCCAGTTTATGCAGAAGGCGTTGATGCAGGACAGTGTCGAATGCCTTGCAGAAATCGATGTATACGACATCGACCTCGAAGCTCCCTTTTTATGCGCTGGTCCAGACCTCCATGCAAGTTAGCAGATTTGAGAGATAGGAGTCCTCTCCGGACGCCGTGCTGGAAATTCTGTAAGGTATTATCTTCATCATAACATTTCTGTATACTACTCTTTACTAAAAGTTCCATTATTTCGCATGAGAGGCCAGTCAGGCTAATGTGCCTGAAGCAGCTCGTTGCCATCCCGCTAACTTCATATTAACCCATCTGTGAAAAACTTGCCTGCTACCTCCTTTATGTAAGGCAACGAGGTTGGCTGTCTTTCACAGCGAGGGCAGCCTCCATGTTCTGATGGACAGCTCAAGGACAGTTGAAAGAGGCTTTACCAGCTCCGTTGATGTCTCCTTAAGCATCAGCACAGGAATCCCTTCGGATCCAGGAGACTTGTCTGGTTTAATTTGACTGTGGACACGTTTTATTTCTTGAACGGAAAAGGCAGCGGTTTCAATGACGGCAGTATCTTGGCCCATTTCAAAGTCCTGATTATCTTCAGAGAAATCCACCGTGAAAACCGATTGAAAAAACTGGGACAGTAACTGTACTTTCTGCGACCTTTCACCTAATATGTGTCCGAGGTTATCCTTCAGACACGCAATTTCGTCCCCATGTTTCTTCGTACTGCGGATGTATCCATAAAGCTGCTTGGGACGTATAATAGATTCTGCTGTCAATCGGCGACCGAAAGGAGTTTCAGCAGCTCGAATTTTTCTGCAGTATTTGTTACTTCGTTTCTTTTATTCGACGAATGTTATGGGGTCTCTGAGACGCCTGTCTTCTTGTCATAACCCCTACTTATTCTTAATGATCTTCTTTGTCATCGGTGTGACCCATGACTGTCACGCACATAGCCTCATTATTTTTATAGGACAATGAGGCTCAATTAGGCATTCTATAATCCCACAAAAGTATTATCAGAAGTCTTCGGAACCTTCGTGTTGATTGATTAGGGTTCCCTTGAAACAGCATGCCTCACTGCGTTAATATCACTTTGACGCCTCTTAATTTGTGGTTTTGGGTTCGATAGGAGAGAACACACGCGGGTAAAAGCAAAATAGACACGTAAACCAAGTGGTGCTGTGTATTCACTTCTCTTATGACTCTTTCTTCTTCATTAAAAATGAGGTCCAGATGGTCTGATCGTTGTCATTCTCCCATTCTTGTTCCAAATTCCATATGTTGAATGAGGCATTCGCCTAGAGAAAATGGTAGTGGCATGTGGTCGAATGACATGGGTGGAGCGTTCGCTATCGGAAGTTCCAGTCTTTTCCTGAAGCGTTAAAGTTTCCCAAAAGTAGTCACTTCTCCTGCTTACATAGCAACTCCAGTGTACTAAGGAGTTCCAAGTCGGCACTTTCAGACAAGCTGAAAGGCAGACAGGCAGCTCACAAGCAGTGTCGGCAATGGTTTTATACTAATCTTGCATGCAATCATTTCACAATTTCGCGGTATCACATCGGATATTTCTCCCTGACAGTACCAAATTTCTTTTTCTACATAAATCGCTACATCCCCTCTCTACGTTGAAATCTGTCACAGCGGAACACTTCATATCCTTCAATACTGACTTTGCTGATATATATTTCCTCAGACAACCATGTCTCTGTTAAAACAATTCTGTGAGGTCTCTGCTCAGAGGTTAGTCATTGGAGTTCATCTAGCGTGTTGAGGAGACTGACAGTTAGCGTAATAGATTTCTGGACAGCGACCACCGGTGCTTATATCCGCCTCGGAAGTGGGCACCTTCATATTGGTTAGGTCGCCAAAATAACTGCATTCGATCAGAGAAATTTTCGTTTAATTTGAACTACTTGTCCGTCCCCTATGTTTAGGTGTGTTTTACCATTGCTACTCCGTTTGTCTAGTTCCCTTACCATTTATCTCATTTTCATTCGCTTCTTTGGCTTATAATCCGGCTGAAAACTTCGGGATGCTGATCCTGTAGAAATGTTTTCTCTGCAGCAGGAGTTGCTCCTGTGCCTCAGTTTCTAAACTTACATTTAAGGGTTGGGATCGGGAATTTGAACAGAGCGCTGGCCGGGCCTTCCTTATTCTATCTGCCACGAGAACGTTGATCGACTCGCTGTCTTAACAGAGTTTTCTCATGTACTTAGAGAAGGTCTAAGTCATGCTTAACTCTCTCCGACAAAATTTGGATATTTCTTTGGTACTTTTCAAACCTCCTGGCGGTCTTCCTCCGCTGGTCTGTGTGTATGCAAGCGGGCTTCGTTTTTTGAACAACACAGATGTAAATGGTGTTGTCCTGGGACGTTTCGTTATTTGGTTGCCCATAAGACAGAGGGAATTAGCCACATTTAGCCTCTCCTGTTATGATAAATGCTTTAGACTATCACCCATATTCATTGCTCTGCATTGCACTGTTTAAGTAGGTCAATATCCTTTCTCATTCATGGCATATGCGCTGGTGTTTCATATTCCGGATGGAGTCCTACACAGACGCCAAAAAGGCTTCCAAAGCGTTCGGGAGAAAATATTTAAGATGCACGTCTGATCCAGTGTAAATTACTAGTTGCTTCTGAACCATCTTCCTATAGTTTTCTGACGATATTGAATTTGTGGTCGTCTATACACTAGGATCTCTATGTCCTTCTGTATCTTCTACCATCGTCCCGTTAATTTATCAGTGATGTTTAGGAGGGATATTTGGGCCGAAGTTTAGGTGTAGGACTACGCACTTGGGCACATAAAACTTTTATAACCATCTGTTTGACCGAACATCCAGTCTGTCGATGTTCGATTGCAACTTCTTTGAGTAATCAACACAGTTGACCTAGCGCTATATTTTTATGTCATTCGCGAACCTGAGAGCCTTTCAGTCCAGTTCGCTAGTAGAATCATTTACAAGGATCAGGGAGAGGAGTAGACCTAAAACAGAAGCCTGGTGGACACCACTTCAATTCAATTCAATTCAATTATTTTTATTAAAGACCCGTCGGGGTCCCATCAACGCAAGTAAAAATAAATTTACATGCGAATTTTAGACGAGGTAGGCAACATCTGTACAAAGTGCAATACATATTTTTTGAGATTAGAAGTCCGTTAAGCAAAATGAAAAACGAGGGGTGAAAGAAAACTCCAAAGCAAAATTTAAAAATGATTGTAGTAATTTAACAGGAGAAAAAAAAACCCTCAAAAAATAGCATCAGAAAAATGCAGGGAGGACTGGCCTGCATGTGGCGGTACAGAATGGAATATAGTCGGACATCAACATGGCCGAAATAAATGTCAGCTGCATATGGCATTGTGTAACGGATTTCATAAAGTGGTATGTAGGCGGGTCGGTCAGGACTGGCCTGTATCGCCTTGAATAAGAAAAATAAGTGGCGAAATTGAAAACCAGTCTCGAGCTGATAGGAACCCAGATGCGGTCGGTTTCATTCAACCGAGTCCATCCGAGCATGGGGAAGGGAGATGCGACCAGACTACTAGTATATGGCGAATATAGAAGGCTTTGTCATGACCGCCGATGGAGCGCATTCTGTAAGGGCACGATGACAACCAGTCTCGAGGCGACAAGAACCCAGATGCGGTCAGTTAATTCATCAGAGTCCGTCCGAGGATGGGGTAAGGGAGATGCGACCAGACTACTAGTATATGGCGAATACAGAAGGTTTCGCCAAGAGCATCCATGGTGAGCATTTCAAGGTCAGGCCGATATCAAAGTTCTTCAATTGCCATGAAGGACATATTATTCATGCCCCCGAAAACTACCAAACTGCAAACTTCAATTTTTATATTGTACATATCGTTATTTTTTGAAAATTTTGTTATTATTTTCCCTTAGAACTGAGGTTTTTTTTAACTTAAAACAAACTCTCAATTCGCGCTCTTTTGGCTAACCAGACACCCGAAGCAAATGAAGTCAAAGTGCAGTTGAAATTGACGAGTTTGTTTTAGGTTTTTTTCCTGAGTTCAAAGGGGACTGACAGTGCCCAAGGGGCGCTACAATAAACCTATTCTATTCTGTGAGGGCACGATGCATGAACTGAAAAATTGGAATAATTAACATTTCTGGTGAGGGATCTTAGGTAGCGAGACTACTCATAAAGGAAGGAAACGTGAACAGATACGGAAATTTAATAGCGGCATGCTAAATTCCCGGTGGCCCTTTCTCAGTGTCATAGAAAATGTTGCCTGGGAAGGATGAGGAAAATAAAAGTTTAATCGAGTCAGTATTCAGATAAAGGCGTAGCCTTCTCTTAAAGGTGTGTAGATTTTCTGAAGATCTTATATTTATTGGAAGGTTATTCCAGAGGAAAGTATACCTGGAAGCGAAAAAAAGGAGCACTTAGAGGTGGAGGACGCTGGAGGAGGTATAATTAGAGACGAATTGCGAAGATCGTATGGGCGACTACTAGGGGTAAGTGCTGAAATCCGAGGAAAATTTGAACTATGATTAATGCGAAAGTGGAGACAGAAGCCTGCTTCTAGCCTTCGATCCCATAAAAATTTTAGGTTAATTAGCTGGCATCTATCTGAGTGGGAGATATTGGGATGTTCCTTATCTAAAAGTTTTTTGGAAAAACGTCTTACATTTTCAATTTTTAAACGACTGGCTTCATTCATCAAACCAAAGAATGGGCAACAATACTCGAGAATGGGAAGTGCAAACATACGATAGAGCCTTAATTTAATTTCAGGAAGATAGAAATTGTAAGAAATAAAGCCACATATCTGGGCAGCTTTGGCTGTAATTCTGTCAGCGTGCGGCGAGAGATCAAGATTACTAGTGTAGCTTAAACCTAAATCCTTGATGGTGGTACATTCAGTCATAGGTGTGCCTTGAAAGACCACAGGTTGGGGTAGCCTATCAGGACCAAAACACATATAACGACATGTAGACGGAGAGAATTCCATTAGCCATTTTGAGCTCCAAGCTGAGAGAGCAAGCAAGTCAGCATGGATTTGCTCCAGGCAATGAAGGCTCGTAGATTTATTGAAAGAATACACACATTTGAGATCATCAACATAAATAAATGATTGAGAATGTTTAACTGCTGCTGAAATATCATTTATGTAAAGCAAGAACAAAAGAGCACCTAAAACGGTACCTTGTAGGACACCGCTTGCAATAGGACTTTCACTGGGAAGTGAAGATCCCACCAAAACCTTTTGCTTACGATTAGACAGGTATGACCTGAGAAAGTCTATTAGTGGACTGCGAATTCCCATAGCTTCCAATTTAATCAAGAGTCTTTTATGTGGCACTTTATCAAAGGCTTTACTAAGATCAAAATAAATAACGACAGCAGATAGGTGATCATTACGAAGAGAGGTAAGTAGATCGAGAAACGACAGATGACATGTTTCACAAGAGCGATCTGGTAAAAAACCATGCTGGGAAGGGCTAATAACTTGATTGGCCATGCAAAATTCGGTAATTTTTACGGCGATAATTTTTTCAAAGATTTTGGCGAGAGAGGGTGTTTTATGGACACCTCGATAGTTCTGTACGTCAGAACGACAGCCAGACTTAAATACTGGAATAATAATAGAAGTTTTCCAATAGTCAGGGAAGAAGCCATTTACGAGAAATACTGAAAAGATTTTGCTAAGCAGAGGAGGAAAATCTCTTAGTTTGGGATATTGTCCGTACCTACTGAGTGAGAGTTAGGAAGATGGCTTATCAGTTTTTGAATACATTGAGGAGAAAAATTAATGAAGCTAAGAGAAGCATCAGAAAACGAAGGAATTAAAGGGATCGGATCAGTTTCAATGGTGAAATGTTTGGCAAAGAACGAATTTAAAATTTCAGCTTTGCCTGACTCCTCAGTAATGAAAGCATCGCTAGCACTAAGCAAGGGCGGAATGACTTGGTGGGACTAAGCAGATGATCTCTGACGGAAGATCTGAGCAACTGATTTAGAAGCATTCACGTCATTAATAGCTAAAGACTCTCTACGCCTATCTCGATCGAGCCTCATTTTCGATGCTAGTTCAAATATTTCAACGATTCTTAGATGAACTGATGATGAGCTCACAGAAGGATCTTTAAACTGCTTCCGTAACTTTTTAAGTCTGTTTTTAAGAAAGTGTGGGATAGCGGTGGAATTAGCACTCGATTTGAACATCTTCCGAGGAATAAGGTCAAGAAGACCTTCTGTTACGCATTGTAATAAATTGTTGAAAAAATTTAGATCATTATTTGAATAAATAGTGTGCCAATCAAGAGTGCATGCAAAGTTATTTACTAATTCCTTGTTAACATTAGCAAAGTCAAAAATACTACGTTGAACTGCTGGCTTTGCGGAAATGGCAACTGGAAGGCAACAATGGATTAATGCATGATCACTTGCAAAGAGTTAATGATAAAAACCCATAGATAAAGGGAAGGTGCCATTAGCAAAAATAAAGTCTAAAACACTATCGTTTCTGGTCGAAGAGTGAACTAATTAAGTCAGGTTTGAAAAGTAAATTATGTCAAGCAGCTTATGGAATTTAGGAGGAGAAGTATGTGTGTGCCAGTCAATTTCTGGCAAATTAAAATCGCCTACGATTATCTTGACATCGAAAGAAGTTTCTGCAATTTTTTCAAAGAGTTCATAAAGTTGGCTTTCATTTCCGGAGGAACAAGGAGGATTATATACACATCCGACTAAGGCTTTCCTATTTTGCGGAAGGATTACCGAAGCAAAACATAAATTTCCAGAGAAGGAGGAAATGTTCAAGTTATAAGGCGATTGTGCAAGTGATGCTCTTATGTAAAGAAGGCATCCACCGCCGCGTCTGTCGGCACAGTCCTGGCGGTATAAACTGAGGCTATCTATATTAAGTGCCGAGTCTGAAATTAGAGAGTGGGCCCAAGATTCTGTATTGCACAATACGTCTGTGTCAAACTCAACAGCTACACTTCTTAGGTGTGCCATCTTTTGCACGACAGATCTTGCGTTGAGAGAGACAATACTGAGCGTATTCCTAATATGTGGGTTCCGCTCATTGCTACTTATAAAAAAGGAAGAGCCGGAGGTGGAAAATCAAGCTGTTGGAACGAAGCAATTGGTGGAGGACAAAGTAGCTGCGGTCTAAAATTTATGGGGTAATTACTAGCTAGAGATGCAGCATTAGGTGGAAAAACATTTGAGGAGGACCCGGGAAGAGGAAAACTATTTTGTTGGGTTGGAAAAATAGGAGACAAGAAAATAGGATTTTGGGAATTGTTAGCATAATATGAGGGGTAGTTTATGTTAGGTGGCGGACGTAATGGTTTCGGAAAACAGTTAACATCAGGAAAGGGCTTTATTATTTGGGGTGTCAGACTAGCAATGGGATTGGAAAATTTGTCAGCAATGCAATATACTTGCATTTTGCAGTCTGATGTGTAAGAGGGCTTCACAACTGTGGCGTCAAGTTGAGAATTCAGGATAGGAACAGGTAAAGACCTCCCTGAACTCTCATCTAGCTTATTTGACCTAACTGCAAGGTCAGACCTGAGTGGCCAGGCGTGGGAACGGGGTGGATTCGATGTAAGTGTATTAACCAAATCACTATTCTGAGTGCTGGGAGCCGGTTGTGCTCCAAGGACTGGCTCATCTTTACTGCTAAGATCAAGCTCCCTTGTAAATCTGGGAGCCGCATTTGAACAATCCTTGCTCCGTGGGGGGTTTTAAGGAGGCTAGTTTTAACCGTCTCTGTGATAGTGCGATCAGTCGAGATGATGCAACTGGGGCCGCTGTAGATAGTGGGGGGATTTGGTCGACACCAGATGGAAAAACTGCTATAGAGGTAAAAGGCATTTGAGTAGAATTCGGGGGTAGCTTTACGTTTGGTAATGGGGGAGAAACTTTTCGTTGCTGTGGAGTTTGACCTCGACTAATAAAAAGTTTATTTCCCCAGAGATATTGAGTCGAGCGCTGCAAATGGGAGAAAATAAAATCCACTTCTATCGATGAAAAGAGTTTGACAAGAATTGGTGGATTCTTGCTCCTAGATGAAAGCCTTTTAGCTTCCGCGACCCTAAAGTTGAAGCCGCATGAAAAAAGGAAATGAAAGGCTACATCTATTGGCTGTCTACTCTTAGGAACGTTTTTTAATATAAAGTTGAAACTTCGTTTGTGCCTGTCTTCAGTCTCAGTCGCAACCAGGTTAATGAGAGGCATGAGCTTCTCACACTGCTGAGACGTAAGCGTTGGCAACTTTCCGTCAAGAAGGGCACCAAGGACAGAAAAAATTGATCCGCAACGAGATATAAAGTTGTTAAAATCATCAAGCGCCTCTAGATCCATTTTTTCATATGAACAATGGGTTTCAGATGAAGTTTAGTTTCCTTCAGATTTCGACGAAGGTTTGCTTGAGGTTTCATGCCGAAAACGCAATACAAGACTTAAGTCCAAATATTTATATGGATGATAACTGCCGAAACTTCGAGGATATATGGATGAGGTAGCTGAGGTAGAATTACCAAAAACGACTGTATTTACTCTGGATTAGAGGAAGCTTCTGATCCATTTTGACCTTCTTCCTTGAATTATTGAAGCTTCCTAAATATCATGTAAAAGAAGTCTTATGAATCGCTACCACAGGTCTTCTTAAAGTCGAAAATTTGGCATAAACTGGACAACTCCTGTCCTTGGCTCTTGTCCATTTCTCGCATGAGTAAAGAACACTCGTGAGACAAGGACGTCCTGGAAGAAAATCACGTTAAACATCACACAATATTCTGCTTTTTCCGGGTATCTTCTTTAATGGTTTTTGATGCTGCGTCCCATTTTCTATACACGATGCAAGTTAGACTGACAACACGAGAATTTTTACAGTCAAGTCGTGAACCTCCTTTATGGGTCGGAGGGATGAATGCACACCTCCATTCTTCTGGGCGTTCACTCTCTTTAAATGACATTTGAAATATGACAGACAGTACTTAGATAAACAAATAAATAATTTTTATTCAAAACCCGTGGGCGTACGGAAATAGCAAGTCAAAATAAGTTTTTATATGAATTTTAGAACATGTAGACAAAATCTATACAATACGTAATTCATAGTTAATTTAATAAGCAGTCTTCTGCGATGAGTGATGAACGAACAGTGAAAAAAACTCCTACCAAATAAACAAAGTGAACACGGCTGGAACAACTTTATAGGAGAAAAAACTGTCGTCCATGAAAAGATAAAAATCGGGCAGGACCGCCCTGCGTATGGCAGCATATAACGGATTTCATGAAGGTGTTAGTATGCGGGTCAAACAGGACTGACCTGAATGCGGTATTGAGCAAAAGATTCGAAACGGATATCCTTAAGACAGAATTCACACGCCGGATGAGGCTATTCACGTCAACGTGGCGAGACAAGAGGAACCCAAATGCGGTCGACCGCAGTCCACCTCGAGTTCAGCCGAGGAGGGGGCTAGGGAGATGCGACCAAACTACTAGTAGATGGCGCTTACAGAGGGTTCCGTCAAGGAAATCGACAGACTGCTTGGGGCCTAAATGAGGAGACGTCCTCAGAAAGCGGAACAATCAAAGACTGTGGATGAGGGTTCGGAATCTCGGGGGCCAGTGTGGAATTCTGATGTGTCGGTGTTCAATGAGACTGTGGCGGCTTAGAGCGAGCACGTCAACCTAGACAAGCTATTTCTTTGAGAGTGTTTGTCAGGAGAGATATCGCGTTCTGTGAGGGGCGCAATGCATGAACTGAAAAACCGAAAAAATTAACATTTCTGATTAGAGATTCCAGAAAGCGAAACTACACACAAAAGCAGGAAATATGAGCGATACCGAAATTTAGTGGCAGCCTCCTAAATTCATAATGACCCCTTCTCGGTGTCATTGAGAAAATTGTCAGGGAAGGATGAAGAAAACAAAAGGTTAATCGAGTCAGTATTCAGATAAAGGTGCAACCTTTTTATAAAAGTGTGTAGATTATCTGTAGATCTTATATTTATCGGAAGGTTATTCCAGAGGAAAGTATGCCTGGAAGCGAAAAAAGAGAACGTTTAGAGGTGGAGGAAGCAGGAAGAGTTGCGAAGATTGTATCAGCGACTACTGGGGGTAAAGGCCGAAATTCAAGGAAGATTTGGACTATTTTTAATGCGAAAGAGAAGACAGAAGCCTGCTTCTAGTATTCGAACCCATAAAATGTTTAGGTAAGTTATCTCGTAACTACCTGAGTAGGAAATACTTGGATATTCCATACCCAAGAGTTTTCTAATAAGATGTCTTTGAACACTTTCAGTTTTCGAACGACTAGCCCCGTTTATTAATCCAAGGAATGGACTGAAATATTCGAGAATGGGAAGTACAAACATTCGATGAATTCTTAATTTAATTTCAAGAAGATAGAAATTGTAAGAAATAAGGCCACAAATCTGGGCAGCTTTGACTATGATTCTGTCAGCGTGTGGCAAAAGGTCAAGATAACTTGTGTAGCTTAAACCTAAATCCGTGGTGGTGGTACATTCAGTCATAGGTGTGCCTTGAAAGACCACCGGATGGGATAAACTACCAGGTCGAAAACACATAAGGCGACATTTTGACGGAGAGAATTCCATTAGCCATTTTGAGCTCAACACTAAAAGAGTAAGCAATTCAGCATAGATTTGCTCCAGACAATGAAGGATCCTAGATGTACGTTTAAGATCATAAGCATAAATAAACGTTTGGGAATTTTTAGCTGTCGACGAGATATCATTTATGTACAACAGGAACATGAGAGGATATAAAACGTTACGTTGCCGTACACCACCTGCAATAGGGCTCTTATTGGAAAAGACGATTTTAGCAAAACCTTTTGTTTATGATTAGACAGGTATGACATCATAAAGTCTAAATGGGAACTGTGAATTCCCAGAGCTTCTAATTCAACTAAGAATCTTCCATGTGGCACTTTGTCAAAGAGTTTTCCATTGGATGTCATATTTTTGACTTCACGAAGGCCTTTGACAGTGTCCCACACAGGCTCCTTTTACAGAAGATCTGAGGTATATGAATTCAAGGAAGAATGTTCAAACGGATCAGAAATTTCCTGTCCTCCAGAGTACAAAGAATCGTCGTTGGTAACCCTACGTTGGGATGGGCAAAGGTGGAAAGTGGTGTCCCACAGGGTTCTGTCTTAGGACCAGTACTCTTCCTGATCTATGTTAACGACTGCATCAGCGAAGTGAATTGCGAGGGCTTCATGTTCATGGATGACATAAAAAGATGGAGTGAAGTCAAGTGTGATGATGACGTAAAGAAGTTGCAGTCGAACATCGAAAAACTTTGTGCTTGGTCGAACAGATGTCTTTTGAAGTTTAACGTGTCCAATGCGTAGTCTTGCACCTGAACACCGGCCGCAATGCCTCTCCCAAACACTAGTACTATACTGACTGGAGGAGGTTAGAAACGGTGGAAAGACGCAGAGATCTGGGTGTATGGACGACCACAAAGCTATCGTCATCAGAACACTGTAGAAAGATGGTCCAGAAGGCAACTAGTACTTTACACTGGATCAGACGTGCATTTTAAATATTTTCTCCCGAACTCTTTGAAAGACTCTTTGTCGTCTTTGTAAGACCTCATCTGGAGTATGGAATGCCAACAGCTTCACCATTGATGAGGAAGGATATCGACTCACTCGAACAGGTGCAACGCAGAGCGACAAAGGCGGTCGACGGTATAAAGCATTTGTCATATCAGGAGAGGCTGCATTTCCTTGGCCTATTCCCTCTCTCTTATAGACAAATAAACTGCAGTCTGTTCTGGACGTTCCGGATTGTCCGCGGCCAGGGTTGCTCATTAAGAGCAGAGGACTTCTTTGAGTTCGCCCGTACAAACCAACTACGCGGCCATGCATTCAAAGTCGGGAATGAGCGCACGCGTTTAGACCGACGAAAATTTTCATTCAGCCAGAGGGTTGTCAGGCCGTGGAACTCGCTTCCAAGCGAGATGGTGACGGCCGGCACAATATGTGTGTTCAAAAGAAAACTTGCTCGTCTAGTTTTCGAAAGAAGTCGGCTTTTACAGCATGACTATGCACAGCCATTTTTCTAACAAACCCTCCGCAATTATTTACAGTGACCTTATGCACTACCTGATGATTACGATTGAACTGTGAATCGATCACATTGTAAATGCCTACAATTTTATTTTTGAGTACGAATCTGCGAAAGCACTGTACATAAATAGGGTCATCAAGGGCTCTGCCTCTAACCCTCCAAATATATACATATACATACTAGGACCAAATAAATAAATAATTTTTAGTAAAGACCCTTTTAGGTTCCATCAAAGCGAGTAAAAATAAATTTTCGTATGAATTTTAGACGAGGTAGGCAGAATCTGTACAAAATGCGATTCATTGTTTCTGAAGAAGTAGTCCGTTAAGAAAAATTATGAGCGAGCATTTAAAGAATTTAAAAAATGATTGAGTTTACTTTACAGGGAAAAAACAGTCGCTCATAATAAGACACAAATGCGGGCACGACCGGCCTGCATGTGACGGTTTATAACGAACTCTAGTCGGACATCGTCAGGACAGGAATAAATGTCAGCCTTTAGGGGTTGGTATTCGAGTCAGACAGGACTGGCCTCCATGTGGCATGCTATAAGGAATTCAAAATGGACATCAACAGGGCAGAATTGATACGCCGGAGGAGACTATTTACGTCAAGGAGGCCAGATGATAGGAACCCAGACGCGATCGGCCACAGTCCGCTTCGAGTCCAGCCGAGGAGTTGTCAAGGAAGGTACGACCAAAAAGTTGAGGCCACGAGAATGAAGGAAGGCGATTAATTTAAGTGCAAATTCGACGTGCATCAAGCTTCTTAATCACTAGCTATACACGCGCCCACATAACTAGCCGCCAGACACACATCTGACTACACTTCTTGTAATAAGTAAGTAGACGTTCAAGTTTACCATTTTCGACTAATAGACAGCTGCTTGCTTCTCGCATGCAATCATGGTAATAATGATAATGACAATTTCTTTATTAAAGACCCGTCGGGGTCCCATCAAAGCACGTAAAAATAAATTTACGTGCGAATTTTAGACGAGGTAGGCAGAATCTTTACAAAATGCAATTTATAGTTTCTGAATTAGTAGTCCATTGGGAAAAAAGGTTAGTGATGGATGCAAAAAAAACTCCATCCAAAGATTAAAAAATGAGTGGGTTAATTTTGCAGGAGAAAAGGACCCCTCAATAAAAATAATGACAGAAAAGTACGGGCAAGACTGGCCTGTAGGTGGCGGCATATAACGGATTATAGTTGGACATCGTCAGGGCAGAAATAAATGTCAGTCTTGATTATAATCAGATATCGTCAGGCAGCAATAAAGGTCAGCCTTCAGGGGTACGTATGCGGGTCAGACAGGACTGGCCTGCATGTGGTATTGTATACGGGATTCACAACTGACATCGGCTGGGCCGGATTGATACGCCGGATGAGACTTTTCGCGTGCAAGAGGCCAGACGAGAGAAGCCCAGACGCGATCGGCTACAGCACGCTTTGAGCTCAGCCGAGGAGTGGAAAAGGGAGGTACGACCAAACTACTAGTAGACGGTGACTCCTGAGGGTTCCGCCGTGAGCGTCGACAGACCGCATGAGGTCGGAATACGGGAGATGACACCAAAAACCGCGAAAATTGTTGCTATGGGGGAGGAGTGATAACAGTGGATTTAGAAACCAATTCAAAACAGGGATTTCTAATGATATAATTAAGGGTTATCACTTGATCTACCACTAAATCCCAGGAGGACCCTTCTCGAAGTCAAGAATCTGAGTGTTCAGGAATGAGACCGTTAAAGTACCTTTATGCTTTCCGCTGTAAGATGGTTGCGTAATTTCGACTTGAATATCAGTAACTTAGGCGATAATCTAATTTCTGGCAGAAGATTATTCCAAAGGAGGGCATATTTGGAAGCAAAGAAGAGGGAGCGCTTAGATGTACTACAAAGAGGCGGCGGAATCACCATGCAGGATTTGCACGTGGCAAAAGACCGATCTCTCGGAGTGAGAGTGTCAATGAGCGGAAGATTAGAGCTAGAATTAATGCGAAAAAGGAAGCAAAAACCAGCATCCAGTCTTCTAACCCTCTGAACATTTTCGATTTTATAAAGGTCGCAGGCGTTCATTAAACCGAAGGACAGCAGTATTCGAGGACTGGAAGAACACATGTTTGATAAAGTCTTAGCTTCATTTCCGGAAGGAAAGAAATTATGCGATATGAATCCACATATCTGCGCGGCTTTGGTAGAGATTCTATCTGCATGAGGGTTAGAAGACTCGAAGCTGGCCTTTGCTTCCTTTTTCGCATCAACTCTAGCTCCAGTCTTCCGCACATTGACACTCTCACTCCGAGAGATCGGTCTTATGCCACGCGCAACTCCTGCATGGTGATTCCGCCGCCTCTTTGTACTACATCTAAGCGCTCCCTCTTCTTTGCTTCCAAATATGCCTTCCTTTGGAATAATCTTCCGCCTGAAATTAGATTATCGCCTAGGTTACTGATATTCAAGTCGAAATTACGCAACCATCTTACACCGGAAAGCATAAAGGCACTGTTAACGGTCTCATTCCCGAACACTCAGGTTCTTGACTTCGAGAAGGGTCCTCCTGGGATTTAGTGGTAGATTAAGTGGTAACTCTTAATTATATCATTAGAAACCCCTGTTTTGAATTGGTTTCTAAATCCATCGCTGTCCTTCCCCCCATAGCGACAATTTTCGCGGTTTTTGATGTCATCTCCCGCATTCCGACCTCATGCGGTCTGTCGACGCTCACGGCGGAACCCTCCGTATTCACTGTCTACTAGTAGTTCGGTCGTACCTCCCTTCCTCACTGCTCGGCTGAGCTCGAAGCGTGCTGTGGCCGATCGCATCTCGGTTCCTCTCGTCTGGCCTCTTTGACGCGGCGTACCAATCCGGCCCAGACGATCTGAGTTGTGAATCCCGTATACAATGCCATTTGCAAGCCAGTCCTGTCTGGCCCACATTCGTACCCATCAAGGCGGACATTTATTGATACCCTGACGATGACCGAAAACATCCCGTTATATACCGCCACCTACAGGCCAGTCCTGCTCGCTTTTTTCTGTTATTATTTTTAAAGAGGGTTTTTTTCTCCTGTAAAATTAATCCAATCATTTTTAACTTTTTCCGAGGAGTTTTTTTTCACCCCTCAATCTTCATGTTTCTCAATGGACTTCTAATTCAGAAACTATGAATTGCATTTTGTAAAGATTCAGCCTACCTCGTCTAAAACTCGCATGCAAATTTATTTTAACTTGCTTTGATGGGACCCCGACGGGTCTTTAATAAAAATTATCTATCTATCTATGAGGTGATAAAGCAAACAACCTCTTTCTAATTTTTCACCTATCAGTGCATATTCCTAGACAGTCCATAACCAGCGGCATTCGCCTATCCTTCCCTTAATATAACTGAACTAGTAGAGCTTCAAGAAGATACTCCATCGGTAAGTCATCGATCTGGCGGTAAACTTGGTCATTGAATTTGAATCGAACATTTGCTATGCAGCAAAAGAGCAATTCCTTCAGGCCTTGACCAGCAAGCCGACTGCCTTATAATCTCGTCACACAAAATTCCTATCCTTTTTGTAAAGGGGATGTTAGCGAACAAGATAACGACATCTAAAGGCAGCACATTTTCTCATTGAGATTTATATTTCCTATGGAGTGGACGGATTCGAACGCGTCCCATAGGCTGCGCTGTACTATTTTGTGTTGAACCGTTTGAGCCTTTCTGCCAGTCACTCTGCAATTGTACGACAGGTTAGTTGCACATGTGTAATAGCGGCCATATTGAAAGGTTTAGTTCGTGAATCTTTGGCAATCCAAATAGCCTTGGGCGTACTCTGCCTGTGGCTTCAAGACTCTCGAACTCCCTAACAGTAAGGAATCCTTGATCTTACATTTTCCGTAGGTATTTTTTGAGTTGGACCAATGTGTTCTCAATTTGGTTGTCATTCTGTCTTTCCCTCCTAAATTTAGTATTACCGGTCAAGATTGATTCGACATTCCAGACGCAGATACTTTTTCCCATTAGATTAAGGCCAAAACCTTTGTCCGATTTAGTGATGAATGTTTTCTTTTCGGCGTATTTCTTCGAGTTTTCTCGGAAATACTTTCGCGATATGTCCGATTCTTAGTGGTTTTGTACTAAGATATTGCTAGCAACTATTCGCATGCGCTGACTGGAAATATTTCGTTTCCTTCGGCGTTGTAGGTGCTAGGTCATGTGTCCGACTGAGCAGCTTTTCATACTTAACTCCTGCCACCAATATGTTCAGATGTTCATTAGGAAATCAAAACTTGCGGCCAAAAGACAGTACTTAGATCAAGTATTTATCGGGCTTACAATTGGCAAAATTATATACGTATAGCTTCGAACCATTTGGAAAGGTTGCTTATGCGTTTAGCGGATTGGCACTGTGAGGAAGCCTTACTATGCAAGCATTTGCAATTATTACTAAACAGCTGCTGATCTTAACCTAAGCCTACCGCGACCTGGTTTCCCCATGCGCATTATAATGGAGTTTGATATTTGCCTACTGGTTTTCATCTATATTTGCGTCCAATTCTACAGATGAACCCGTCCAGCTCCTCTAGACCCCTGAATCCCCCCTCGCTTTCAGTTCGGGAAGCTTTTACTGTTTCGCCCAGAGTTCATACTTTTTCCAACAACTTCTGATCCTGACTTGAAAGTATAATTATTGCGAGCATCGTATGCGAAGTGGTAGGTCATCGGCGGACGTCTAAATCTTTCCCTACATACATCACACAACCTGTAAATTAAACCGTGCAGGTGGCCGCTCACACAAAACATCAGTTTCTTCATTGTCAGGCTTGTTACATTTAATTCAGTGTTAATTCTGTTCTGCAACTGCAGACCCAGCTCTAAATAGTAAAGCAGTTATTATTAATATAACTATGTTGCCTTATTTCGTATCCCCAGGGGTGTTTCTGTGGCAAGTAATGATAAATTTTAGCCTGAATTTTAGAACAAGTAAGTAGATGTTAAACAGTGCTAAGTACGTGATTGTAAAATAGACAGTCTGACATGAAGAACATCTATCGAACAGAGAAAAAACCGTGAAAAGGCAAATTGAATGCAGAATAACCGTGGCTCATGGAAAGCGAAATATGCCGGTCGGACAGGAATGCCCTGTACGTGGTAGTATATAAGAGTTCGAAAAGGTCATCGTCAAGGTAGAATTCCTAAACTCAATGAGGCTGCTCGCTGCAGAGGCGATCATAATAGTTTACGTTGACAACAGAAGCAGCCGTCAAGGTGGAGAGACGACGGAACCCAAACGCGATCGGTCACAGTCCGTTTAGAGTCCAGCCGATGAGGGGACATTAAAGGCTGAGGCGGTCATCAAAGCGTAGGGGGAGATGCGACCTTTCTGACTGACCAAACTACTAGCAGATCACGAGAACAGAGGACTCCGCCGTGATTTACAACAGACCGCTTGGGGTCGAAATGAGGTGACATCGAAAAACAGCGACAATCATCGCTGTAAGTGATGGGTGATAACAGTGGGTTTAGTATCCAATTAAAAGCAGGCGGTAGCAAAGATCTGAGCGGCGTTTCCATATGAACAAGCAAAACGTTATTGTCTGCCATTAGATCCTGACAGATTCTATGCCAAAGTCAAGGAACAGAGTGCTCGGGAATGAAACAGTTAGTAGCAACTTTATGCACTCCGGTGTAATATGCTTGCGTAATTTCGATTTTAATACCGATAATTTGGGCGACGACCAACGTTATAATGAAAAATCATCGCAAATGAATGCGGATTTGGATGACAAAAGGAGCACTTGTTTAGACTTGCAGCAAAGAGGCGACAGAATCCCCATGGAGGAGTTACGTATGACATAAGACTGATCTCTCGGAGTGAGTGTCAATGCTCGGAATATTGGAGTTAGAGTTAATGTAATACAGGAAGCAGAGGTCACCTTCAAGTCTTCTAGTCCATAAAAACTTAGTGTCCACCAACTGACATCTCTCAATATAAAAAATACCGAATGTAGTTTGAGAGAAGAGGTTTCGAGCAAAACCCCTGGACATTTTCGATTTGATTACGGTTACTGGGGTTCATCAAACCGTAAAAGGGCAACAGGACTCGAGGAAGGGAAGAACAAACATTTGATGAAGTCCCAGCTTTGTTTGTGGATGAAGAAAACTGTGATATGGACCACAAATCTGCGCAAATTGGGCAGAGATTTTATCTGCATGAGATGATAAAGTAAGTCTATTTGTATAAATTAAACCGAGGTCCTTTATGATAAAGCATTCTGGGTGTGTCACTTTGAAAAAATTATGAGACCTGGGAACTTGGCAGGACCGAAAGACGTGAAACTACACTTGGACGATGAAAACTCCATCTACCATGTTGAACTCCATCTGCTTAAACATAGTAAATCGACATTAATTGCTCAAAAACAAACGTTTGCAGTGTCCTTAGAATATGAGTACACTCACTCAAAGCCAGTGGCGTATATAAACGTTTGCGAATTTCTCATTTAGCCGAAATATCATCGATGCAAAAGGGGCAGATTAGCGAACCCAGAACCATGTCTTGAAGTACGCCACACGTGATTGAGTGAGGTGTCGGATAGAGATTACTAACTATGGCTTTCTGATGACAGTCGGATGGGTAGGACCCGATGAATCCGAGTAGCGACGGCCGAATGCCGGGCGTTCCCAATTATACCAAAAGACGTCTATGTGAAACCTTGTCGAAGACATTGCTAAGATCAAAGTAGATAGCTACCTCTGACTGCTGTTCATTACGAAGAGAAGTAATGAAATTGAGAAAGGCTAAGTGACAAGTTTCGCTGGATCTTCCGGGTAAATGTCCAGGCTAATTAGAACTCGGTAACTGATTAGCTAGACAGAAATCAGGAATTTCATTTAAAATTGTCCTTTGAATAATTTTTGCTAGAGATGGGGTTTTGTGCACGTCCCGATAACTATTAACATCGTATAGACTCCGGGGATTCCGTCTTCACAGTGCTCAGAGCCTATTCCATGCCATAAATAACCTGACGCGCTTCCAAACTACCTCAATGTCCTGGCTTGGAGGGCAACCGACTGACTGAATAACTCGGTCCCCCTCTCAGAACGGAGAGTCAGACTGTAAAGTCCCCTAATTAATAAGAATTCTGCAACACTCGCATTTAGATGGGATCCGAGCGTCCACTTCCTTGTTTTGTTAAACCGCAGCCCTTTTTGCGTGGACCAGGCGCGTGTAACACGCGCAGATGGGCTGTTTAGCCTTGCCAGTCACTGCGTCCGATCCCAAATCCAGTAGTCCTGACTTAGTTTTGCTAACAGATCTGGATGGATGAGGGAAGGGAGAGTGCGGTAGACTCAGTACAAGTCTATTATCGCTATAAACTAATTCATGCGCAAACTACCTTCCTGTCCCCTCTCCGAAACCCTTATTACCATCATTCCTGTATTACGAGTTGGTGAGGGATGTGCACATTAGTAGCTAACCAACGGTTCTTATTAAAATTCGTATAATAAGGTTTTCTTCTATGCATGAAACGTGTCGAAATTTGCCGACCAACTTTTGGCCGGATCTAAAGTCAGACTGCGAGTCATGTGAAAAAGAAAGTTGTATGGTCCTGGTGCAGTTCGGTTAGCAGGAGACCAGCAACCTGAATCTGGGATGTTACCTTTAGTATGCCCGAGTTTTTTGATATTAACTGGATGCCACGCAAATTGAATGAATAGCAAACGAAAAAGATGGAATAAGTGTGACCATTTAAATTGAGGAAACTTGATTATTTCTTTGTTATTAATGGAGTCTTGGAACCATTTATACTTATTCGCACAATTATTTTAATTATTTGTGTGTTAGATGACCTGTAGTAGGAAAATGAGACCATTTTAAGTCTTCGGATCTAGGGAACCCCGACTGGGATTTCGAGAGCTGTGTGATAAAAGTTTCTCGCCTCATCTAGATCTTCGATGACATTACGGCAAAGAAGACGGACCAGTGGCCCAAGAGGGACAGAACGCTTATCTCATTGATTTATATTTCGGAAACAAACCTGAGCATATTTTGGATGGGGTGACTTCACTGCGCCGCTCATAATCTGGTAGACTGATAGGGCGAATGATCTTCCGTGCACAAAGTGTCCTAGGTATCGCAGGAGGACTACTTCATAAACTTTGTTTGCATCTTCAGGCCTCGGTAGTCCCTGAACGCCCTACTGGCTGGACCCTGCTTTCGCTCCAAAAGGCAAAACACTCTCCACATCCAACACCGACACCCCTATGAGTAAACGCGACTACTTGGTAACAGTCTGTCTTAAGCACTTACTTAATTAATAGACGTTAATCACCCAGAACCTCATGAAACTGCACCATCAAGCACGCATTCACATATTGTCATTGTGACATCCGTCAAGAATGAAGCAGACTGGAATGTCGGTGCTACGTTAGAGAATTTTAAGAGCAATCGTCGCTAGGTAATGGTCTACATTTCCCAGTAGATGTGCTGAACCAACACAGGTACTAAATCGGCGTCAGGTAGACGTCAGGGATGCGCACCCATTACAAATGTCAGCATTGGGGTGTGGTGGCAGGCCCAGTTTCCGATTCACGTCGCAACCATTGGGATCCCTACCGCCTAACCATTTTGTTGTTGGTCGAAATCCCGGCCAAATATTGTTTGGACCAAGGGGTGTAGAATGTAGCGCCAAGGCGCGGGCTCGGCCACGCCATCCATCTGCGCCCTCCCCCGTCTCCGGTCTTCACTATTCCTTGACACTAGGTTCGGGTGGAGAAGGACGAGAAATTGCGGTAGACGCAGTGCAAGTCATTGTGCCTGCTCTCAGCCCCGTGTGGGGCACACAGTGGATATTGTCAGGCACGACGGTCTAGCTTCCCCCAAGGCTGTACCCTACGCGCTGGACTTATGCCCATGGATTATTCGTGCTATTAAGTCATAAGGCCAGAAGAAGGAACAACTATTTTAAACTTAAGACGTCAGGGAAATTCCCAAAACATTAGCTGACGCATACTAAGGTAGGCATTCAAATACAGCAGAACCGGGTTGCAAAGGAAAATAGATTAGTTGGGGATGCAGAGCCCGACCTAGGAAATACTCCGGTTACGGTCAGAGACAATGAGAGAACCACAAATCTTCAAGTGTTCTGCGGAAGGAAAGTCGAACCTGTGCTGAAAATAACTGAGAAAGCACTTCTACACTGGATGAGTAATTCACTCAAATACTCCTTGTGGAACAGCAAACAGGCATGCTATGTTTCATTTCCTCAGCACTCCTTAACGAATGAAGAGTCAAGAAAAGTCCCCAGACGAAGTATACATTATCACATAGGACACATGAAACTATTAAAGACTCAGCAACCATATGCACTTCACCTTTCCGCCTTTGGTCCACCTAGCACACTGTAATGTGACTCGTTCCCCGCTCGCCGATACCCGGACGCCCATCAACTGGTCGCAGCCGCGCAAAGCTCAGGCGAAGGCATACACTCCGTGACGATGTCAACAAACAAGAACCGATGACACACAGTTGCTGAGGGAATCTGCTGCCGCTGTCGGCTGAGCGGCGTGCACACACTTCAGTCTCAGTGGAGAGTGTTAAAATTGAGATTTTCATCCAGTATTGCAAAAATGTCTTCAATACAGAGCTGGTTTTTCCCTCTCACCAATATTTACTTTTATCGGCTGCTTACATTCCCTGATTTGTGAATTGGGAAACTTTGAGTTGTCGGCCATCATATTTCGACTGCCAGACTCCCTTGTTCCCAATCTCTGTTATAGTCAGGTGGTGGCGATTCCGATGACGAGGCGTGGCATCTGTTAAAAGTGAAACCTTTCCCCTGCTAGCACTTGTCTCTGTTATAAGGGTTGGGTTAAACCGGGATTGAGCGATCCATGGTGACATTCTAAAGGTCGTTCTTTTTGAACTTTTACTCCGTACGATTGGCTATGCTGCAAGTTTATCGTAGTGCAAACAGCCTAGTCATGCCCCTCGTGTAGGTCAGCAGACATCTCCATTATCACCCTTGACGCAACCCCCACGACGACCACGGCGACGACTATCATCTGCGGTGAGTACACTCCCGGTGTCCAGTCGCTGCCACCCACCAGCATCATCCTCATCTTCACGGTCACAAAACCTAAGAGGACTACGAAGGCTACCGCGGGTT
>CACRXP010000117.1:964391-979391 GCA_902702965.1 Spirometra erinaceieuropaei
CACATCGGAAAGTTCGATCACTTACGACTCCATCGCATTGAGATCGGCGAACCAATGTCTGGAGTCCCCACCTAGACCCGCCGCAGCTGCCTCAAATGTCCGTGTTGCCCGCGCACATGCAGTCATCGAATGCACCTATTCGGCCATATGTGTCTCTTTGAGAAGCTGCCGTAAAGCCCTGGAAACCCAAGCCTATCATCATACATTTCCCCACCAGCCCGTACAACACACACGAGCACGTCTGATATCACTCACCAAAGGTATGGAAAAGGCACAGCTCAAATAAGCGAGAAGCGTGTTGGTTGGCCCAACCGCGGTCGTGCGTGGCACGCGTAGGTGGTCCCTTCAGTCCTATCAGTCACTGTATCCAACCCTGGCAATAGATGGCAGCCAGGATAGGACAGTGAACTGATGCCCGGGTGTGGGGAACAGCGAGTGAATTGGACTTTGGAAATCGCGTCCCCGCGGCGCTCATCGCATATTCCTCACTAATAAACAATCTGACGCGCTTTTATATTATCTCGGCACGCCAGAAGCCCTAGCTTGGAAGGCTGCCAGCTAAAGGGGTAACTAGGTCCTCCTTTCAGGATGGAGAGTCAAACTAGAATGACTTCTTCTGTATGTGGCCTCTATAGCACTACCGCACAGTTGGGACCTGAACCGCCGCCTTGTTTTCTGTAAAACAAGTTCTGTCAGGGGCTTAGGGAGGGAGAAGCGGAAGGTGCCTGTCAGTTAGCTTTGTCTCTATTTCGTTGCTATAACGCGACGTGGAAGGGGGTGCGAACACAGGAGACTTAGCGCTTGTACGGACGCTTTATGCGAGCACAAGGTTGGGTTGACTAACTGTTTGGTCACTGCCGCTGCCGTCGCGAGTATCCGCTGACGCAGGAACTTGGAGTATCTCGCCGGCACTTTATAAATGGCTCGGATTGCTTGGCAGACGTCTACCTGGTGGCCGCTATCAACCAAATTAGTCACAGTTGCGCTATAGATGGACTTTTCCAAACCATGATTTAACCAGGCAGCATGGTGCTCTTGCATCCGTTTGGATAGGCGCCTAGTTGTTCGACCAATACAACCTGCCCCATAGTCTATCCTTACTGCCAAGGCAAAGAATCGGAGTGCTTGTGAAAACTAGTCTTATCTTAGCAGTTGGTTGCATGCGCGCGACGGTAGCGTTTAAGCGATGATTTAGAAGTTCGCTCGCCGGATACCCTTGAAATAGCAGTGTGAGAGAGAACTCCTTCTTCTCGGCCGTCGACTCGTCAGATTTTCAGGAAAGCCATTTTCTTTCACAGTTTTTTGTGTGATGACGATTTCATTCTCAACCATATTCGGAGTGCGTATTCTCCTAACTCGGTTGATGAGGCAGCGGACCAGGCCTCTTTTCTGACTGTAGAAATTTGGGTCAGATGTGGTTATGTAGTCCCACCTGAAGTAAACAAACCCTAGCCACCTGTAATACGGGGCCGGTAGTAATGGGGGTTTTTACAGGTGGAGCCGGAGAACGCACTGGCGACGAGGTCAAGTAGTTGTATGTGAAAGAAACGCTCGCGGAAATGCGCGATTGTACTTTGAGTGGTTGAGACATAGCTGCTCTAACCTCTTGCCCTAACCCTAACCCCTAACCATAACCCCCGACCCTAAGCCCTAACCCTAACCACTAACTCTAACCCCAATCTCAACAGTATTGTGCCCATCGGGTGGGGCTACATAACCGCATATTACCGGAATTTTGTGCACTGTCTCTCCATGTTTCCTTAAAAAACACACTTCTAATAATTGTTCCATCCGACATTCACCTAAGTAGGATGTCCAGAAAGAGGAAGCACTCTCTGTTCGCTTTTTCCAGACTGAAGATTAACGCTGCGTGCGTCTGATGCACTTTATACAGGAGGACGTCCAAATCAAGCCTCATCATCATCATCATCATCATCATCATCATCATCATCATCATCATCATCATCATCATCATCATCATCATCATCATCATCATCATCGTCATCATCATCATCATCATCATCATCATCATCGTCATCGTCATCGTCATCATCATCATCACCACCACCACCACCATCATCATCATCATTAACACAGAACTGGTTTTTCCCTCTCAATATTTACTTTTATTGACTGTTTAACTTCTACCACTCTACAGGCCTGATGCTGAATAACTGAAAGCGTATGTTTGTCGGATTAGACTTCTTACATGGATATCACTACTGAACTCAAACATTGATCCACCGTGCGCGGACCAGGCACGCGTAGACGGGCTGTTTAGCTTTGTCAGCCACTGCGCGCGATCCCGTCCCCGTACTTCTAGACTCCGTCTTGACACCTGGCTCAGGGGGGTGCGGAAGGAGGAGGTGCGGTAGATGCAATAAAAGTCCTCTATCACTACAAACAACTTCCGTCACGAGTCGACGTTCCTGCACCCACCATTCTGTGTGGCATACGACGAATATTGTCGTTCGTGATGATCTAACTGTGTGTTTAATTTTGCCGTTGATCTGTGCGTGTGGAAGGAGGGAGCATTTGCAAGCACAGGGCACGGTTAACAACAATAAAGTCAGAAGGCCAGGCGGCCTCCGTCAAGGCAGTCGACTGTGAGCTGCCAAACATGAGGGGTGAGCTCAGGTGTGTTGGACTGATGCACTTGCAGTACACTCTCTTGCATTCTCTCTTCCCCTTGGTCATCCAGAGCTTGTCATAAGCAACTCGCTAATCCCAATGGCCATATGCGCCGATCTGAGAGCAAAATTGCCCAGATGTTACCTCATCTGAAGTGGATGAGGACGAAGTGACTAACCGAAGACATGAGTGGACGTAGGGAAGACTGTTCTTGAGTACATTCGCATGGCCCTGCGGTCTTCGGTCTGCCTGCCCCGTGAGCCAACCAACCACCTTCTGTTTAGAAGTCTCTGCCGACTGACTTGTATGTCTTAACTGTCCCCGTCGCACGCGGCGCGTGTACTCATCAAACATCCATCTGCTCACGTGCGCTTTACTCCCCATTAACCAGGCGGCTAACTGGGATAAAAGGGACTGACACATCGCCCTTACGTGGATCGGTAGAGAGGCGGCCTTTATCCTCATTTCAACGCCCGTGTCAGCCAGGTGTCAGCGTCTGGAATATTCGCTTGGCCTACAGAAATTGAGACAGAGGAACCGAAAACGATGAAATTAATAATTGAAGAGAGGCTGGAATTGGTTGTTCCTCCTAAGAAATGTTGTCAAGGCTGGCGAGGTCAGTCACTCGTAGATCTATTCGGAGCGTGGACAAACATTGTTTGAAACAAACGCCGTGCGCGGTCTATCGAGAAGGAGCAGATCAGGCACCTCAAATGACGACTTAAGTGCTTGTGTTATTGCGTAACAATACCAAGTAGCCAGAACGTGCGTTCGGCGGCATGCCCAGGAATGCATCATCTCCAAAAGTTTCGGGTAAGGATAGGGTATATGATGTTAGTAGTTTTACTGTCGAGAACTGCCTACCATATCTATCTAAGTAGGCGTTGTGTGGCCTCACCCGCCCGTCAGTTCGACCGTCGTTTCCGGCGATATTTACCGTGTGTTCCACAGCAGGCGGAGAGCAGGCATGGTGACTTCGTTATAATGATAGCGGACTTTCGCTGCATCTACCGCATTCTCTCCCCCTCCCCCACCTGGACCCAGTGTCAAGGCATAATGAAGAAAAGCGGAAACGGGGGAAGGCACAGGTTGATGGCGTGACCGAGTCCGCGCCTTAGCGCTCCATCCCACCCCCGCTGGCCCACACAACACTTGACCAGGATTAAAACCAACAACAAAAATGGGGAGGCGATAGGGATGCCAATGTTCTCGACGTAAACCGGTAACTGGGCCTGCCACAACGCACCGCGAATGTTGACATTTGTTACGGGTGCGCTTTCCGATGGCGCCTGCTGCAATATATGGCCCGTGTACTGGTCCTGCTCATCTACCGCGCAGCCCGCTCTGAAGCTAACAGACTGATCCAACCGAAGAGTCACTAGCACCTTACCTTTACCCAAAGTACGTAATCTCACTATCACCTTTCTTAAAGTATCTTGAGAAATAAGAACATTTTTGTTGGGGTTACAGCACTTTAGTGCATTGCTAACTCGTGAGTTAAAAATACAATAATAGGAAACACCATGTTGTCTCCCAAAGACTAGGGTATATTGGAGGAGCAACAAATAACCTTCCCATTAAGGCAGAAAAGTAACGGGTCTCTAAATGAGACAAAAATGATGGTAAACAGCTGTAACGGGGACGCAAATATCGACAAAAGGACTACGGCCCCAACTGCACTCGTGCCCGCTGTCTAGGAACTATGCTCATTTTCCAGCTTGCAGTGGCCGGTTCCCTGCTCCACCCATTCCAGCCATCGTCATCGAATCTGTGGCAAAGTTCTTTGTGACACATTGAAACAGAGCAGGACAACCTTTACTGAGGCCGGCAGAGCATAATCGGCTCAGCAGGCAACGACAGCCATTTTTCCATCAATCTGATGTTGTTATTTCTGACGTGAGATGAGTGTGTGCGCGCCTGATCCATGTTCGGCTGCGGACAATCGCTGTAGGGCAAAATATCAATCGGCATCACGGTGCCGGCGAACCGAGGGCTGAGTCATAAGTGACACAAGCTGTTGACTGACATGGAGGGAACTCGGTCACTGCCTTCAGGCCAAGTAGACCGCCGCAGTCCTTCCTCATAAGTCATCAAGCGCGTAAAATGACCCTAGAGGTATGTTCAACTCTGCATCATAGCACCTTAACCTGTAGCGCCCGAAGACGCTGAAGATAGCCCAGACGAGGTAACATGACGCACAGCGGAACAGGTACTGGCTCAGATGATAAAAGGGAACTGTGCCACACAAATCAACATTCCTCCTTTTTCTCACAGAGGGTCACTCGCCAATGGAACTCTTTGCCGGCGTATGTTGTAAATTCCCCTACCGTGAGTGTGTTCAAGAGACAACTGGATATTCACCTGCTGAAAGGCAATCCCAACTGCCGAAGCCTGATCTAACGGATTACTGAAATTACCATAAGTATACTACTAACGTGATTTCAACAGATCCTTTTTGTTCGTTAAACTTGACCCATATGAAAATTTTCACAGTCCAAATGTGGGGAACAAAGTTTTCCGCAATAATTTTACGAATACCATAACTTTTTCGCATTTATGTTCCATTATTAGATTTACGAATTCTTCTTACTGAAACTGCAATCAAAATTTTTGCAATTTAACCATTTTCCCTCACATTTGTACCGTCTAGATGGAGTTTTCAAAGCTTCTGTCGTTAACACCAAATATACAGACTGAAACGGACTGAGAACGAGCTGCACAAAGGATGTTAGACGCGTAATCATTTTCATCCAATCAAAGGGAAGGAAAAGTTGAACGGTAAGAAACATATATATGGTAGAAACAGGGCGTTCTGTACATCGGAAAGGGATAAATGGCACAGGGATAGATGAGAGTTACAGTATGAGGGATGATCCGTCTGGGGGGAGAGGTGACGCTTACATGCCTGCTAAACTACCCTTGGGGAACGCAGTGCCACGGTCAACTGCAGGGGAGGGCAGTGGGAGATGCCGACGTAGAGCGAGAGAAGAAAGTGCGTTGCAACGAGTTGCGGGATGAGGGAACGGGGGTAGAGAGAGGGAAGAGCACCGGTTACTTTCACCGGCGCGCAGTTACGCCATCGTCATAGCAGATCCGTGCGGGAAGTATCCACTTCATTCAAACAACCATACACAGTTCGTGGGGCGCTACAAGCCGTGCTTGCCTGGATAGACCTAAGTGCATCGATGCGCCTTTTGCATATGAATGTACGCATGGTAGAAAGAATGCTCCTGCAGTTAATTGTCCGGTCTCCAATCCAAGCGCCAAATGCACTCGTGACCCTTAGTAATTTTCGTCAATCGTCTGTCCATTAATCGGACACCGCTTCACAGGGGGAGGCCCATTGTTTTGGCCATCAGAGCAAAATATAAATCCTGAGAAAGGCATAATTCCCTGGTTTATTTACTTCAAGTTCCGCGTGAGACAAAAAGGCGCCGGAATTAAACGGGCTAAGCACTGTACCAGAGTAGCACACACATCACGCATGATCGATCGCTGCCGCACCACCGAGTGGCGTGACCTTGATATTTTAAGTTCTCCCAATCGCACGTGAGGCGGCGTGCGTGTCTCTGGCGCCAGCCATGACATCACAATGCCAGAGGTCTCTCAAAGTACTGGCACCTCATCGATTAGCCGATGTAGGGTGGGAGGAGGCAGATGCCAGCATGCTAGGGCGACGTTAAGTAGCTTCATTTATGAGTGTCAAAGAAAGGAATCCCTCTGCTATGCCCTTACTAAAGCTCTTGCACTGTCTAGGAATATGTCGCACAGGATCCGCATGGTCCAACAGTGCAACAATTCCTCCCGTGGGGCAAGCAGGGGAATAATTCAGAAGTCAATTGAGTTCCATTGTTCAGAAAGGGTACTTTGCAGCGAAAGAGTGACGGAAAGGGGAACGCGGGGTGAAACGGTCACAATGCCTGCTGATAGGTATATGAACCAGCGTTGCAGCATTACACCTAAAGTCACCGCAAATGTGGCATCTGGATCAAACACAAACGCTGTTGGATCAACAATCATATCGCACACCGCTCTGGAACGCATGTCAAATCCACCAATTGATCCTGGCAGTGCTTCTCAGTCCCTTGACAGACGGTCCGGCAATTTCCACAGTCTAAATAATGTGTATAAATACAGACAGTATTCCAAGAAATCGGCGCCACGGAGATTTATAACGGAGATAAAGCTTAATATCCGAAACCCATCCGCAAATTCCTATAGAATCAGCTCTCTTGAACAGATGAGGGAGATAAGGGAGGGGCTTAATTGTGCTGAACCTGCCTTTGACGGAGACGTAAAGAACGAGATGGAATATTGCGCGATTCCAGGAAAGGCTGTGCTGGAGGACCCATCCTTCTTTCCTCCGCCCCCAGACGATTTACTCTCCCTTTCATGCAGGAAATTTCAGGAATTTTCCTCCTTACCTCCGCCAAAGAGTCCTGTCTTCACTGACATCGATACTTCCAAGTCTCAGAGTGGTCGAAACGAGTCGTCACATATGGAAAGGCCTTCTGTTCAACACAGTCGTCATGGCTTCGAACCTGATTATTTTTACTACCGTTCCAGTCATCAACATTCACGATATGGCTTTGAGAACAGAGCCAACGTGCCAGACATATTCGCCTTCCGAGGCGATGGCGTACTCCCAGTATCAGAAACGCACAAGGCAGAGAAGCCAATCAGTCCACAGGTCGTTTGCGGAAGTAACGCCACAGCAAGCATCCGTGAACTTCTCCATGGCAGTTCACTGCTCAATTTGAACAAGCTTTTGAGGCAGTCCGAGACATTGTGTTTCGATGAAGATGAGGAGCTGGGTTCCAGTTCCACCTTAATGTCCTCACCGACTGACAGTCTGGAGGAGCAAAGGAATGATTCTCCAACTCCTAAGGCTCAGTGGATGTCTTCGGGCTCCTTTGATAGGCATTATCCACAGCCTCCTGTGCTTAACCATTCTCGCAGCTCCAGAGGCACCCAGTTTTCGGGGCCGCAAGCCGAAATAGAGAGATCTCTATGCGACAGGGAGGTCCAAACCCTAAAAGAGGACGCAGAATCCGTTTGTGTCAATCCACCTTCAGACGACATGGACGTAAACGCACTTTTAACGGTAAGTAATGACCTCAGTAGTTGTCGGAGACCTTCATAGCACATAAACCTCTTTCCCCCTCCTTTTTATTAAGGGTCAAGAAAGAGAAGCCCATCCTACTTTTCTTGATAAATCATACCTGTATTAGGATAAAGACGAGGGCCAGTGTTTTCCATACGGTATGGTTGCTGGTCAACATGAAGGTCGGATCAGGGTACGGTAAACGTTATTTAGACTGCGTATCCATAACAAATACTGCACAGTGGGGCTGTGGTGGCACACCTAGGCGCCGACTCGCGCCGCGCCAGTCACCCACGGCTACCAGGCTCGGACAGCGGACTGGTGCCTGGAGTAAGGAAGAGAGAATGAGGCCGACTTTGAGAACTGCATCCCCGTGGCGCTCATCGTATATCCCTCACTAATAAACAATCTGAAACCCTTAACCATCCCGGTGCGCCAGGGGCTGCAGCTTGGAGGACTGGCAGCTGACGGAATAACTCGGTCCTGCTCTCAGGACAGAGAGTCAGACTGTAATGGCTCCTTCTGTATGCGGCCTCTAGAGCATCACCGCTCAGATGGGATCTGAGCTGCCGCCTTGTTATCTGTGAAACCCGGGTCCATCGTTCGAGGGCCAGGCGTGCCTGGCACATGTATGTGGGCATTCACACAATGCTGCTTCCGGTCTTAAGGACTTTGTCTTGGCATCGAGCCCAGGTGGATGAGGGAGGAGAAGGTGCGGTAGATGCAACAAAAGTCTACTATAACTACAAACAACTTCAAGCCCAGAACTAGCTTTCGACCGACGCTTTATGGACATGACACTCAGGTCATTTCTCACTCAACACGTCTTATTTCCCGAGAGGGTGTGTAAGGGGCAGCAGTCAAACTGCTTGGACCTGGTGCACACGAAGTCACCGGACAGCATAAATGGTGTGCAATGTCTGCCTCCCCTAGGTCGAAGCGAACACGCCATTCTTCACTGGAATTATTCAATCTTTTGCGTAGAATGTTATTACCGACAAAGGGAAGGGAATCTGGAATGGCCATTTCTGGCTTATTAGCCGTCGTCAGCCAGTCATACCCAACCCCGAATTGTGAAACACCCGATGCTCGAACTCAGGGCCTGTTAGGTAGAAGTCCAACGCCCCTAACCACTGTACCACGGGCCAGTTGTCCTGTTGTTTTCGATCGGGAATATACAATGGTAGTGGGTGGCGCTCATCGATCATTTCTACTTAACTCACTCGTCCCGTTGTCTTTTACGAGCTCTCTCTCGAGCCCAACCAGCAGCCGCACAGCGGCGCAAGATATAACTTAATAGCATTCTGCCTATATCATGCGCCGCTGTGCGGCTGCTGATTAGGATCGAGAGAGTGCCCGTAAGATACAACGGAATGAGCGAGTTCCATAGAAACGATCGGTGAGCGCTCCCCTTTACCTATCTTTTCCGTGCCTGAACAGCCCACCAGAATTAGAAGAAATATTTAGCGTGGGACTTCGAGCATATGTAGGCCAAAATCAGCAGTATACACTGGGAATCAGCTTTTTCCGGGAATATAGAGGAGGATTGGAAATGGTTCAGTGAGTTATTGCATATTCTCCTGACAAACCACTGTCCGCCCCCACGGAAGAGGCTAGAGAGTCGACGCCGTTGTCTGACTCAGGCGTTAAAAAAGGAAGAAACTAAAAAGCAGCGATTGTGGCAGAAATCTCCGACTGATCGCAAACCTGTGTCCATAAACGCATGCAAAGCACAGAGGAACTTAGTCAAATGACTCACCCTCAGTAAACGGCAACATTTTGAAAAGGACCTACTGAATCGTACTGTGAAAAATTCGAAATTATTCTACAGTTACGTAAGAAGCAGCAAGCAAAATAGAGATCCTGTCCCCCTTCTAAAGACAAACGGAGACCTAGAGATTAGTGAGGATGGAGCAGAAGCTGAACACATTCGACAACTTTTTAAATCCATCTTGACGAGTGAAAACGCATTTACTCCTCCCCACTACGACTTCGATGACGGTCCAAAAATTGAGGCTGTATCTTTTGATGAAGCGACTGTTCGCAAAGAACTAATGACGCTAAGTGAGTCGAAATCATCAGGTCCAGACGATATACAGTCTAAGTTACTGAAGGAGCTCGCTGCTGAACTAACCAGACCACTGTCATGCTTTTTCAAGCCTCGTTCGAAGCCGGTTGTTTACCCGCCAACTGAAAATCTGCATGAATCACACCGCAACAAGGCCTCTGCAAACAATTACAGACCAGTTAGCCTCACCTCCATCTGCTGCAAAATCATGGATAAAATAATTAAGCGAGAGCTAATGCGCTCCCTAGAGCAGCATAATCTATTAACTGATGCGCAGCATGAGTTCCGTAGTGGCAGAATTTGCGTGACAAACTCGCTATACCGGTCGCATCGTTGGACTCGGGCAGTTGATGAAGGCAATGCGCTGCATGTAGTCTATATCGACTTTAAAAAGGCATTTGGTAGTGTTCAACATCAGTGAATCCTGCAAAAACTGAGCCGAACATGTGTTTGGGATAATCTCTTAAAATGGGTTCAAAGCTTCCCGTTTGATCGTTCTCAAACTGCCCATGTTGATGGCCAGCAGTCGACGGAGGTTGCCGTTGAAAGCAGTGTTCCCCAAGGCTCAGTTCGTGGTCCTACTCTGCTCATGATTTATGTCAACGATTGCCTTAGTGAACTGGATTGTGGTGTCACCATGTTCGCGGTTGATATTAAGCTCTGGGGCGTCACTCCAACTGCAGATGACGAAGAGCATATACAGGCGAACCTAAACCGACTCCAACAGTGGTCAAAGGACTGACTTTTGCCGTTCAGTGAGAACAAGTGCAATATCCTACGAGTCGGCAGAGCCAGTTCCCAGAATCACATGGCCTACTGCCTGAATGGTATACCACTGCAAGAAGTGGACTCGCAGAAGGACTTAGGAGTATGGATTACGACCTCGCTCAAACCCTCGCTGCACTGCAAGAAGGTAGCAAAGTATGACAGGACAGGGTTCACTACCATATGGAGCGCGGTTAGCTGATCTTGATCTCTTTCCTTCGAGTTAAAGGCAATTATGGGGTGACCTGATACAAAGCTTCCGTATCATAAGCGGTCCAGACTGCAGCCTCGTACCGGGGAACTTCTTCGAGTTAGCAACCACCACAAACCTGAGATGTCATCCATTCAAACTACGTGTGACCGGGGCCAGGTTGGACACAAGAAAGTTCTTCTTCTCTAACAGAATGCTTGAATCTTGGAACGTCCTGCCTACAGATGTCGTTATGTCTGCGTGCGTCGAGTTCTTTGGGAGGAAGCTGGATTTGTATAGCGGTGTCCACTAAAATACCACCCGACCTCTGGAAGCTTGACAAGTGCGCAAACACTATTGTTATAATACTACTTGCTAATGTTCAATAACATTTTAAACGAATTTCTTATTGTCTCGAATCCATCTCCTACGCTTACTGGCATGCACCTATGCAACTCTTGTAACTGGGGCTATTATTTCTTTCCCTACACTCCAAACGATCAATGTACTACTGTTAGTACCACTAACACTCGAGAAAGTTCGTCTATCTTTACAGAGTTTCCGATTATTTTCCGATTATGTGTTACATTTATGATAACTTTTCCAGTTTTTGAAATGTTTCAATTGCTTGTAAACAAATAGGGAGTTAAAAGGTGAGGATCTACATTTTACTCAAGTAAAACTGAACTGAACTGAAGTCATCGTCCCTGCACCAACCGTGCTGTGGGACATATGATGGCTACCGTCGTTCACGATGATCGAACTGACTGATGAGGTGCACTTGGTGCGATACTCAGGTTACACCAACCTTGCCCAACTCTATAATGGTGGAACTATATTTCTGACGGACAAAGTGTGTGTGCCGCCGGTGATTTCAGGTGTGCTCCGAAACTCGTTCTGGTAGTATGGGCGCTAGAGCTGGTTTCGAGTTCATGCGTTGACGCGTGCGCTGCTGGTTGGCTGTTGCGTGCGTAACTGCAGCTGCGTAGACCGGCCGTTGTCCGAAGGCGGGATATGAAGCAAAATCGTCGGTACCGTAACCACAATAAAGGGATTTTCGAAAATCATACGCTTTCGATCAATTTTAAACAGCCCTGAAGTAATTCTGGAATACGTCAAAGGGGGAATTGGTGGAGAGGGGGTGACAGTTGCTTTTAGCATGGGCATTTTGAAAATATCTACTTACCGACCAAAATTTTGTCCCAATTAATATAAACTTATCTCAGATAGGAACAAGTAATTTTCAAGAAGAAGGAGGAGGCACGATCGGTGGAAAAAAAGCTGTATTAGCCTGACATTTCGGATTCTCACTCGAATCCATCATCAGAGACAGAGTCAGATAAGGGTAGTAAATTGCCCAGGTGTTTCAGTATTTATAGGATGTAGTTGCTAGGCCGCTACACGCATATTCCAGCTGACAGCTCCCCAGTGCATCACGGCTTGACCGGCCAGGTGTTGAAATATGCAGTTGCAATGGGCCTGTGTGCCGGTCAAGGTTATCGGCTCCCACGCTCATCGCACGCAGTCCAGATGTTGACCACCGGATTTCGTCGTCCGAAACGTCAGGCTAATAAAGTTCTTGTTCCAGCCATCATGTCTCCTTCTTTGTGAATCTTTCCTGGAACTCGCCCCTCGGCTTCTACTAACAAATTATTTTGGTCTGTCTTTCAGCGAATGAATCAACTATGCCAACACGCCTCCCAGACACAACAGTCCAAAACACTTCTCGGTCATACGGAATGGCAGCAGCAGCAGAAGACAAAACAGCAATACGACCCCCAACAGACTCTAAAGAGACCCTTTACTGAAGTGCCTGGTATCTGCCAACGGGTCCTACCCAACAGTAATGTCGCCGTGCAGACAGACACAGAGCCCAAGCGTGTCGTCTCTCCAGTTAACGAGGGCTGTTGCACTCCCTCCTATTCCTACATCGTTCAGAGTGGTCAGAAAGCTGTCTGTTCAACATCCCCTCGCGCGCCGCCCAAGACCCCGCCCCAGCCATCTTGCACCCACATCGACCCTTCCTACTGCAGACCCGCGCTCCCCCTGCAGGGCGTGAGCTTTCCTCATGTTTCATCCTCCTTTGTGAGTGCTCCGATTCCAGAGCCTCTGGACGGCACCCAGACTGCCATGCCTGTGACTACAGTCATCACCGAGGAGAATGAAAGCGAGTTTGCTGAAGCCGCTAACAGGGTGGTCCTGGTGGATGATTTCCAGCCCTCTGGCCCCCCCTACTGTCCACGAATTCAGCTCGTTGCTCAGACTTCTAACGAGAGCAGTGGCTCACCGCCGGCTGAGCGGCAGAGGCCGGACCAGCATCAGTGCCCGCGGGAACTTCGGCTAGGCGGTCGGCACCAACAGCATGCAGCGCCAACGGCACCGACATTGACTGGTTCGCCCTGTGACGAGTGTGAGGCAGCGGCAGCGGCGGCGGCGGTACCGGGAGGTACACCGGTCTGCCTGTCCACTAACTCTTCCTGCAGCTGCTCCCGGTGCCGCAAGTGCTCCTGCAGTTCCTGTTGTCGACGCCGCAGTTGCTCCGAGGCCACTCTTATACTGTCGGGAAACGAGGAGGACGATCGACTGTCTGCTCGGATGGGGCAGTCACCGCCAGCAGATCACCTGGCCCCACTTGAACTACAACCACCGCATCATCATCATCCTCATCATCAGCTGCCTCCAAAAAGCACCCCCAGCAAATCATCCAGCTGTTCCCGCGAGCGCCAGCGAATAGACAGGCAGAAAGCATCTACGGAAGCCACCGTGCCAAGAGCCAAGCCAGCACAAGAAACCTCGTCGCCGGCGAAGGAAGCAAAAGTCCACCGAGATGCTGGGAGTTCTCCCGTTGGCGACCAGAATCCACTAGATCTACGGGTGATATTAGGCGACAGACGAAAGCGGGAACTGTTGCAACAATGGCTGATAGACCAGATGTCTATCAATGTTGCCCGACTGGTTGGCCAGAAGGCCTCTGTTCGCCAGAGACACTGGCCTGCGGAAGGACGTCATCAGGGTGATCTGCATGCACCGACCAGACATGGGGGACCTGATGATCATACGATGTCCGGCAGTGTCATGGGGGAAGAAGAGGAGGAGATGAGTGATTTGGATGGGACTTCCATGTCAGTGGAGGAGCAGGATGACAGGGGTGAGGTGGAAGAGGAAGAAACGGAGACAGAAACGGTTGGCACAAATAGCTATAACAGCTGGCGTGCCAGTCCATCGTCCGGACAACAGAGGGCTCAGAGAAGACCGAGCAGGAAAAGACGAAGTCTGGGGGAGTCCCAAAGACAGGCGAAAGAATCACCTCAGAATAGGAGTGCTGGACGGGTGAAGGGTGCGGATAGCAGTCTCGTGAAGAACATTCAAGGCAGACCTGCAAACTACAAAAAACCTCCCGGACGTCCCACTGAGGTGGCAAGGCTTCAGAAACAGTCTTCCGGGGATGTCTGGAGAAAGCCGTCACATTTCCAGCAAGCAAAGCCGGGACCTCAAGGATTCTCAACACCACCACTACCACCACAAGAAGAGGAGCAAAATTTTCTACCAAAGAATACCAAGAAAAAAGCCAATGGTAAACGAAACAAGACGACGAAAAGAACTGGGCGCAAAGGTGTTGGAGCCCCAGAGAGGGACGCGAAAAATATCAACGCCGAGGACGGAGGTTATGGAGACAGCAATTGTACGCAGCCTGTGAGTCAACGGGCTATAACCAACATGCAACCGCGGTGGGACGAGGGTCAGGCCGAAAAGGGACCCCTTTTTCGCAGACTTGGTCACAAGCTACAGCCACCAGCTGAAACCACTAATGGCTCTGGCCAATCCGATACTGCAAACCATGGCTACGCATTTGAGCGCGTCCTTGAACTCAGTCCTTACGACGACATCGTTAAGAGCTACCTGAACCCGCCGGACCGTAGGGTCAAGTCGGTGGCTCTGAAAAATCATTGTTATGTCTCCGTACAGGGGCCATTTAAGCAGAATTCTGGTGGAGACACTGCCGTCATAGGCCAATCTTACAACAATTTTCGCACCAAGGAGGTCTACCGTATTTTGGTGGCCTCCTCCACAAATGAGCGCATTGAGAAGTGCCTCAACTACCTCAAGGAAACCTTTCCACATTCCTGCCTCAAAGCCACTTCGAGGATGTTTTAGGTCACACAGGACCGGCCTCCACGCATATGTGTGTGTGTTCTTCATCCATTACTTTTGGGTTTTGTGGAGACGAAGCAAGAAGGGTCA
>CACRXP010000117.1:984391-1004472 GCA_902702965.1 Spirometra erinaceieuropaei
ATGTATCCTTCAGAGCGCAGCTTGGTCTGATTTAAGCGAATGAAAGCAGGCGTTCAGTTTCGATGTTTGCATGCATATCCACAATGCAGGGATGAAGCAATTTACGGCATTTCAAAAGGGGATTACTTACATTCTGTCGTATAGGAGTAGTGGTAGGAGTAGTGGTTCCCAGCGCTGCATTTCATGTGCGTTACCTCGTCACTGATTGAATTTATCATCTTAACGTTCAAGTGATATCCATCGGTACCATCCCGATAAGTCAATGGATGTTGCGTTGGAATCGGTCTCGGACTGCCGGTATATATGGTATCATCTTACCGTAAAAACATTAGTCTTCCAACGGTTGTTGTCGTACCGTCGTTTACAACAGCATCAGACTGCGTGCATACTGAGCGCGGAGTCGTGTTGACGGTGGTCTGCTCTTCCGCACTGGCGCCATTCGGCCACTCCCAGCTGGCTGTGTATATCCTGTTGCTGAACGAAGCAGGCCTGAAGCTGCAGAACGCGGTAGCCGTGACCGCAACCGGGCTTCCGCAAGCCGAGCTGCACAACACTGAGCGGACACTGGGGGACAGCCCCATTATGTGTGTTGAGCCGGGGAGGGGAGCGTCTGGTGTTAATTGCATCCAGTCCTCACCCCCGAGAATCCCCGAGGCGGCGGTGACGGCCCTATTATATGGACTGTGGGACAATTTTAAGTGGCGTCCAAGTGTTGCGTGTTTTTTTGCCGCAGGGTGAGTGGTTTGCTCTGGCGGCCCATATTGCAGCGGCCCAGAGGGGGTGGAGGGCCTGCTCAAGTGCTTGCAGGGGTGGGTGGTGGGGTGAGTGTGGCCGTCGGGTGGAGCACGTGCGTCTGAGCGAACGTCGGTCAAGTGGCCACAGTCTGGGCGCACATGTGTCCGCGCGGATGTAAGTCAAGTGGCCGCAGCAGGTGGCGTTGTTAGGCCGGAAAAAATCCGGTTTTTTACCCATCACAGGTGTACCATCGGCATAATTACACAACTGACCCGCCAAAAACCCGGCCCTATGCGCGGGTCAGGTTGTGTCCAAATTTCAGCGCAATCGGTGCAGTACTTTCGGAGATTAGATATAACACAGAAAAAAACCTTACATTTTTATATATATAGATTCCTAGCTTAAACCCCAAACATAGCCCCAACTCCAATCTTACCTCGAATGGCGACTGTAAACTTGGCTCTAACGTAACACAAGTAAAACGGTGATTAATAGCCCTCACTCTCCCACAGCAAGTTGGAAATTTTGCCTACTCAGATAAAAAAAGGACATAGCGAAGGAAAAATCGGGACAGTTGGCAGAGGTTCAAAAAATACGCAGCAACGAAGTTGGAAAAGAGGGACTGATTGCCGTGCTGTTCATATAAATGCCCAATGGCCACCTTTAAAAATACAAAGGTGAAATTTTGGTGTAGTGGACAAATCACGTTCTCACAGACCAGCAGCTCTAAATTTCGCAAAATGACTATGTGATTGAACCGGATGTACCGAGTACAGTGCAAAAAAAATTGAAAAGGGACTAAAGCACACTTGGGGCAGATGTCACCACTTCGAATGTCCTCTAACCAACGACAACTTTCATTATTAACTTGGCGAAACATCTTACGACGATATGGGGGTGCGTGGTTATCTACCTCCAACACAGCAGGCGGTCAGGACAAAAAAATGACCAGTTAGTTTGCAGTGAAGGCAGAGTTGTGCTGCATCTGTCCCATTCTCTCCTCCCCCACACGCCTGGCATGAAAAAGCTAAAAAGACCGGAGGCGGGGTCAGTCGCAGTGGCTGAGGGAGAGCCAAAAGTCTGTCTAAGTGTGCCACGCACGACTCGGTTCGTAGAAATGTACCAGATTTTTGAAATAAAAAAGGGGGACATCCGGATCCCATCTGGGGGTGAACATCCAATGTCCTACAAGGACGGCTCCATTTGACGTCATCTTTGGTGCCGCAAAATGAAAAAAAAATCACCAATTCCACACGTCCTTGGGCAGGTGGGACAAATTTGGGATAGATGGGGGAGGGAGCGACATTACGGGCAATGTGTAACTGCATGGTCTAACTGAAAATGAAATATCGGTTTGAAAGCAGTGCAACAACTGATCTCCATGCAAGACTGAATACTGGCATGCAGTCTTGTCTTGGAGCTCCTGCTTGCACCAATCGCAGGGCTCAGATCGGATCTGAATTCACCTTACTGGCCATCCAAGCATGACTAGCCCTGACAAATGAACGAGGGCGTAACCATTTCAGTTGCCGTTTTACTTGCTGGTACCGAGTACGATAATCTTACATTTCATTCCGCCCGGAGTCTTCTGTAAACGGTGGGGGACTCTCCAAACGGGAATACACAGTACTGCGCAGCTGTGCGGTTCAATGAGACTGCCTTCGATATCTACGAACGACTGAGGAAACATCGGTCGTTTTCTTGTAACTCATTACTAAATATAATTCGGCCGGATGCCCTTGGCAGAGCTTTCATGCGAATTCGAAAATTTTCCGATTCTCCAATGTGTATGTCCGTCTAACAATGAGTGGAGCACCTGCTGGAAGCCGCACGGGGAAAGCTTGGTAACCCAATGATAAGCCGAACTCCTCCCAGCTGTTCCATGCAACGGCAGAATATCGCTGAAAAAAGTGCTTGAGCTTTTAGTTAGTACCTGGGTCAGATGTGGTTATGTAGCCGCACCTGAGGTAAAAAAATCGCAGCCGCCTGTAATACGGGACCGGTGGTGATAGGGGGTTTTACAGAGGGGTGGGGCGGTGAACGCACAGGCGACGAGGTCAAGTAATTGTATGCAAAAGAAAAGCTATTGGGAATGCGCGGTTGTACTTTGAGTGGTTGAGAAATAGTTGCCCTAACCCCTACCCCTGGCCCCCAAGTCCCTAACTCCTAACAGCATTGTGTCCATCAGTTGCGGTTGCATAACCACATCTTACCAGTGCTGTGCTGCCAATGTGCGAAACCATACAACAGATGTATACTTTTGGCCGCCTGTTGACAGTCCATAAATAGCACGTGGTTATCCGGCCGGAGCAAATGGAATTCGGCTCAAACACTAGTGTCCACTAACTGAAGTATGGAACGAGCGCCCGCACGCTGAAATCCTGGTTCGGTCAGTTTATCGGGGGTCTCGAGGTTTGTTACTTCAATGGCTCCAACCGGCGTGCTTATCAGTAGAGAAGGCAACGCTAGCAGAGATTTGTGTACTTACTTTGCGGCTTTTCAACCGGTGCACTCAGCTAGTGTGGGCGTCGGAGCTGCATTTTAAAGCACATTGGTCGCGTGTGGCATTCGGCTTTTTTGTTTAGATCGTCAGTGCCGGGCCTGTGGAAGCTGAATCATTGTCCGTTGGGTGGGTCAATTGACTCTCCTTGGCCCTGGCCGCTGTCCCCACGCCTTTGTTTTCAGCGGCTACGCTGCGCGGCTCTGTCACATGACATACGACGCCCTCCCACCACCCTCCCCGCCGAATCCGCCTGTGAGTCTGGCCTTTTGTGTCGGTGGGAGCGTCGGCCTGACTAGACTGAAGAGGTGATGACTACTCGGAAAATTCTTTCGACAGTCAACGTCCTCTCGCGGTATGCCCCCCCCCCGCCCCCCTGCCAGGGCCAGCCATCTCGACTACCCCGAAGTCGAAATCTTACCCGGCATGCGTAGTCGCCTGTGACTCCTTCACGGCGGGTTTGGGTTGCTTTATCCCGCTTTCCGCTGTTCTGCGGTTGCTCCAAACCTTTTGCTAACGACTGCATCACAGTCGCTAGACATTGCTTCACGTCCGCATCTGCTCGTGTTGGCACATCAACTGGCGGAGAAAAATTGGGGCAGGTTTGCGCGCGAGAGGAGAGAAGACATGTTAATTATACCCACTTTAACGACATCGATGTCCCATTTTGACCAAAAGCTGGGGAAACGGGGGGGGAGGAAGACTTCGGCTGATGGATTTGTTTGCGTCGGTAAAGGCCGGCCGTGGCTTGAAACCATGCGCGAAAAGTCTCCCTGTGACCACATTTCCGGGAGAACCGAGGTAGGTCCATGCACGACTTGAGGACCACCGAAGTCGCAAAATTTGGCTGAAATCGGGTACACGACCGGAGATTTACCAGTGGACATCTGCTGGCACTTTTGTGATTGTCGCCTGCCTGAACGGCGGATAATCGAGGTTAGTATTCGTCCGCAGCTGAGAAAATATATTACTGGCTTTCTCGTTGATCGCAGATGGGAGATTTGGGATAGATCCGCGGGGCTCCGTTCACTGCTCCAGGATCCTCGACTTACTTGTCAGTAGGGTTGTTCCATTTGACATCCAGTTCCGGCGGCTTGAAGGCTTTGACAACCACTAACAGATGTCTCATTTCAAGTCGACAGACCCCAGTCTCTGTTGTGGATGACCAGGGGTAGAGCGTGACTGCAACCTTGTATTTCGCCGTGCCCTTGTTCACGCAGGCCATGTCGAGGTGGTTCGTATTTCGGAAACCCATTGTTACTATCGTAATTTTAGCGGGGAGACGCTAACTATCAGGTGGCGGCACACTCTACGGGACCCGGCCAAGGGGTGACAACCGCGTGAGCCGCGAGCTGCTCGAGTCATGGTTCTCAGGCCCGCAATCCATCAACAAGCACAATGACCTCCCGGTACCCTATTCCGTACTGCGATTTTCCCTGGGCAGGGGAATCAGTCACGTGGGGAGGGCACGGGTGAGCAATCATCACGGTGACAGTGAGCCAGTTTGCCGAACAATCGTCACACCAGCATCCAGCACGGATGACGAAATAGCGGCAATTAGCGACTCGGACTCGGACCGACAAGCCACCACCGCATAAATTACGACTCCAGCGGTGATTGAGAGAACTGTTAAGTGCAGTGCGCATACGGTCCCACGGCAGCCACGTGCTATAAATACTGCACTCCTGGTGCCACCATCGCCTTTATCCGCGAATGTCTCTGATGATGGATTCGAGCGAGAATCCGAAACGTCAGGAAAATAAATTTCTTGTTCCGGTGATCGCATCTTCATCTTCTGAATTCTCCCCGTGTTTGTCAGGGGACCACCGCAACACTGGCTCTCAGAGCACCCCGCAGTCTCTGCTGATTGAGCTTAACGTCATCACCCGAGAGGTCTTAAAATGGTTCGAGTTCGTATTCATTCCGTCGTGGAGTTTCCGTCTGAGTTCAGTATAGTCCAGTGATTATGGGTTGAGTTTGGTTGGGATCTCCGTTTTTTGGATGGGCGCGGTCTGAAAACGGGCGGGCTAGGCCCTTGCTTTTCAAATTCCAGCTGAAAATAACTTGAAAGTAGCAGCCAATGCTGGGGCAAATTGCTTCTTCCAAGGTCGGATAGAAGCAATGGGGTAACCCATTGAAGCTGTTGGGCTACGGCAGTCCCCCTGTGTTGCGCAGTCATGACCTAGATGCTGCTCCGACTTTTCAATAAGGAACCGCCCCCCAGTGATGGTATGTAGACAAGATTTTTCTTACTATAGTCCCGTTCTTTTGTGCTTACGAGCACATACGTCCCAACTGACTAACCTACTCAAAAGTTCCATCTAGCCGTTGGCCGTCCTGGAGAATAAAAGGAGGCATAAACACGGCTTTTATGAACCGGCAACAGTCTGCACGGTCGCAGACCCGGAGGACGGCGGAAGAGCGCAACTCCCGAGGATTTCGACTGGTAACGAGCCGAAACTACGTCTGTAACCGGCAGGAATTGTAAGGGGATGCACGTGATATATCTGCCAACTTCCCGACCAAAGGACTCCTCCTACTCTTCCTCACTGACAGAATGACTCTAACGGGCTTCGCGGATGTTGCGCAGACCCTCTAGACACCAACACGTATTAGCCATACTTCCTCGCACAAGGTGGAATGCTTATGGGAGATAAGACGGCTCAAAATGCATACATGTGTTTTATATTTGTCAAGTGTAAAGAATGTGTAACAGGCATGCATAGGTTAGTGTGAAAGGCAAAGATAGGAAGAGGGTCAAAACATGGAACAGCAGGCAAAAATCTGCACGCAACCATCAGCTACGATAATGAACAAAAAGAGAGAAGACGCTGATTGGAGCCTGCAGTGTTTGAGGCAGATAATGCGGCTGTGGAGGAGGGGGGCGAGGGAGGACGCCGCAACGGGCACCGATACAAACATCAAAGTAAACGGTGAGGCACACCCAGGAAGCCAACAGAAAAGGTAGAAACCTTATGATGCAGATGGTCGGAAGAGAACTCAACGGTGCAGAACTGCAGAGCAAGAGGAGTCGGGAGCTTCGCAAAGGCATAGCAGAAAAGGGATGAGAAATCAAACGGTCTCATAAAGCCATTATCACCGTTAGCATCGCCGCCGTAGTGATCATTACGGCAGCTTAACTCCCCTGAATTTTGTCTAAAAGCGGGTAGCGACGGGGGGGGGGAGGGGCATGTGGAGAAAATCGTCAGTAAATGCATGATCGACATGGAAAGGTAAGCCGGACAGGGGCAAATCGAAGTATATATATGTGCAGGTACATATGCATGTATATGTACGTACGACACACGTGTGGGGAGAGGAGTACTGTAAAAAACAGCGATGCGTGTGAGCACACGCACAATCAATGACGTCGTTTACAGATGTGACAAAAAGTAAGTCCAAGTTAACAGAGGGGCACACCAGCAGGGAGCTGTCTGCCCCCCCTCCTTTCTCGCCTTTAAATGAACCAAAAGGGCAGAAAAGGAGGAAGTGTACGTTGTCCGCGGGAAGAGGAGGAGGAGGAGGAGGCGAGAACTAGGCCTGACCTTCGCGGTAACGGCCATTAAAGGGTGGACTCTGAAGTCCACCTCCGGGAGACATTGGGCTGCCACCGTTGTAGGCGGGCGGCTTACCGGACATGGCAGCTGCTTGTGATAGCACCGGTTTCGGCGAACCAGTTGCGTTTGGCGGTCCTTGTGCCGCCGAGGTGCCTACACCAGGCGCATGATGGTGGATGCCCGCCGGGATGCCGTACTCAGAGTAATCGCGGATACGAGGCGGAGGCCCCACAAGAAGGCCGCTGCCACCGGCTGGGCGGCGATTGAGGCTGTCCATCAGTGAACCGCTGTCCTGGCGCACATAGTAGCCAGGTGGTGGGAGTCCCATCTGGGGGGCCGGTGGAGGTGGAGGAGGCTGGCTCGGGGGCGGAAGAGGGCCGGTGCTATTTTGGATTCCACCACGTGGTCCTGGGGGAGAAAGGAGTATGGCGGTTCAAAAGAGGCCGCAACAGTGGATAGTGCGGCCTACTTAAACACAAATATAAAAAAGAAACACAGGAGAGGATAGTTCCCCTCGAACTGCATTGGGCGCAAGAAGCAAGACTTACAAACATCCGGAAGTACAGTTGATGGCGATGTGGCGCTTAATCTCACCTTGCTCTAAACCCCCTAATGAGGTTGACAGACGCCCCACCGGCCACTCCTATAGGACATAACACGAAGCGGTTATCAAGTTCTGGTGCTTCCATGGGGACATCCCACGACAGTGTGCGGTCGTTCCAGTCATCTTTACCTTTGTTGATAAAACCCCCCTCTTGAAGAAGGAGACACGATCGCTGGGACGAGAGCTTTATTATCCTGACGTTTCGGATTCCTGTTTGAACCCATCATCCAAGACAAAAGCAGATACGGGTCTGATGATGGATTCGAGTAGGAATCCGAAGCTTCAGGCTAATAAAGCTCTTGTCCCAGCGATCGTGGCTCCTTGTTCAAGACTACTTCCTGGGACTCGTCTCTTTGCTTCTATTGGCAAAACTCCGCTCGCCGCGGCATGCGACCGCCCTCAAAGGTCCAAAACAAAACTGAATGCCTTTGTTCCCTCCTTTAATCGAGCCAGATATTCCAGACCGCAGCCAACGGCAGACCTTCACAGTTCCAGTCGTCTTGGCACGGAAGCGGGCTCCGGTTGACACGCAACGGTAAATCGGTCAGATGAAGTTACGTTTTCTTTAACTTCACCAGAAAAACCCCAAAAATCTGGCATACGGTTCTATCGACAGTCTGTAATTTATGATACCCTTCCGATTATAATTAGACGTTTTAACATGGACCACTATATGGTGTAACGGTGTACTGGGCTTGTCAACGACTTGCAAGCTACTCTTTTCGGTACTGACTCAACTTTTTCGATGTCCCATCGATATGGGGATGGCGAGGTTCCTAGATCTCTATTGGCAGTTTCAGTCGCCTTGTTGGTTGCGCCTTTTACCTTAGCGGCCGAAGTAGGAACCAGTAGCAAAGCAACTGTTTGTGTCCTTCGGCTACAGCGAAGGTGAATGAAAAAGGTATTTGCGGGAAGGCAGCATGCAATAACGCATCGAAGTCGACAGTATCTACGTTCTCATTGGACAGCGAGGGAACCAATCATGTCCACGGGACGTCTAAAGAGCACAAAGCATTCCTTTTTAACCCTCGCTTAGCCCTGATGATGGCGGATTATGTGTCCAAATGCCTAAAATCCCAAAGCTTATACATGTACCACGTTGACAAATCAGTGAAACAGCGGAACGAAACGTCGTAGACGGACGGACACGCTGCGTTACTTCTGAAAATGGAAATTCTATTACCGCGGAAGAGGAGAACGATGTTCGTTTTAAGAAGACATGGTATCGAGGGGATTTCTGATCGAATTATTATCAGCGCAGTTACTCAGAAGTTACAGAAAATGAGGAATCCTACTGGCGGAAATAAGCCTGATATAAGGTCTGGAGCCGAAAGTAGCGGAATCATTATTGAAATCCAAAGAAAAAGAGGGGTTCACCAGGAGAGGTGTATTTGAGGTCTGACGTTTCGAGTGGTTGATTCGTCTACCCATCTTCAGAGACTGAGAAGTCATGCACACAGCTCTCCTTTTATGGCGCACTTTGTTTGATGCCTGGCCCGCCAATGCCGCCTGTGTGGCTGCATCCGACCCGCAGGTCACCGTGACCTGAATCCCGTCCATCTTCGTCGGCTGCGGCGATAGTTGACGGCCCCGACTGTCCCCCGTCAAGATGTCCGTAAAACCATATAGGGGGGAGGCAAATTGATGTGGCGGTTGACAGAACAGTCGGTTGACATCCAGACTTCTTGTACCTGCCTTGCCGTATGATCATCACCTCGGCCCACAATCTCAACGACGTCAAAGTTGAAGACGTGCCCCATTTGGGCGGCATGGGTTACTACCTTCGACTTCGGGTCCAAGCTTTGTACGGCCAACTTATGCTCGTGCATGCGCGTTTGCAGCAGTCGGCCGTTTTCCCCAACGTAGTTGCACATTCCGCAGCTGCCCTGAAGTCGGTAGACAACAGCCGACATCTGCTTAGGGATCGGATCTTTTGGCCGCATCACCTGTCGGCGGATTGTTGAGTCGGGCCTGTGGGCAACGCCTATTCCTAGCGGCGAGAGGGATCTGGCTACGGCTTCGGAGACCCCTTTCATGTATGGAATGGTCAGTCCCTGAAGATGGGTAGAAGAAACGACTACCCGAAACGTCAGACCTCAAATACACCTCTCCCGGTAAACGCCTCTTTTTCTTTTGATATGCCACCTGGGAATCGCATTTTCACCACTTATTGAAATCGTCATGCGATGCCCATTCAGGAGACAGTTCGACAAAGGCGCAATACGCGAGCCCATCTGGAATGCGGAGGGTAGGTCATCGTGTCTTACGGGACCAGTGGAAGTAGAGGTTATATGGGTCGGGGCCAATGAATGGGAAAGAGAGCGGTGAAAAAGGATGCAGTTTTAGAAAAGTGTTCTAATTCCGTGAACAGGTTCAAATAGATCCGTGCATGACCCTGAAAGCGACCCGGAAAATTGAATGTTGGCAAAATTTAACGCTAAAAAACCAAAGGAAGCCAAATCTAGCGCCTGCGCAATAAGACGCCAAGTTCAGAGATCAAAGCTGCGAACCAGCCAATAAGATACCCAGGAACAAATGACGTTGCTGAAACCCATATGAGTAAAGTGGAAACGTTGACCCGACGGCACAACATAATGATGCAGAACAGCGGAACGCAGGGACCAGTAGACAATAGTATGTAATGCATAAAGCTGGGTCGCATATCGCGTCCTTTGTGACGGTTATTGTATAGCGACAATTTAAAATTTCCCGTCCTCCGCACTTCGAAGAAGATCAGTAGGCGAGAGGACAGTGAATAGAGAGAGGTTTTCATGGAGGGAAGTTGGAGGAAAAAGAAATACTGAAGATGAAGACCAACTAAAAGAAAGAGATTCCAGTGCTGGAAAAAGGAGCTTTTCGAGCAGTCTCAAACAGCAACTAACTTGCACTTGTATTTGGTATGGTTGCGATCATACGTGATCAAGCCGATCAAACGTGCAGGAAAAAAGGGTCCATTTGCTATTATTCCGGAAAAGGATTAGTCAATTTATGAGGAAAAGTGACTGCCTTTGATGCTGTGATTTCCTTGTTTGACCGCATTATTACCTACGAAGCTTAGGAAGAAATAAGCCAGCGATTCATAGTTCACCGAATCTGCAAAATTCGTCAAAGCTTGCAACTTCTCAGTAGGTAGTTCAACTTATCGAGATGTCTCGGCCAGACAGCTTACAACAATCTAGTCCAGAGGGCAGCTAATAGGGTCAGACTGTTATTTACGAGTATTTTCGACTGAGGGGCGTAATTTTTGTGGTTTACGCCTGTTCGGTATTTCTTGCACGGGAATATGGATCCCCCTTGACAGGCGGCTTTGCGCTACATTCTGGAAGGGGTTGAAGTTAGTAAGATTAATACGCGGGAGAGGGTTAAAGTTGTTGCCTCTGCTACAAGCAGTTTGCTATTACTTTAAGTAATGAGGGTCAGAAGAATAGCAAACGGAGTCATTCTGGGGGTTTGATGATGTTTCCCTCTCGATCCACCTAAACGTTGATCGAGTTTTGTGCAGATGCACTGTTTATTTCCGAAGGGAAGGAACAAGTAGACGAGCCAGGACTAGACCAGGACACGGAGACAACAGCTGCCTCGGGCAGTCGTGTCAGCCACTGGACACCAAACTTGCGATCCATAAACACACACGGTGCGCATAATCCACAGACAAACTTAAACCGGTGCCCGCTGCCCCCACCCCTGACCAGTCCGTTCTTACTGGGATACATGTGGAGTTTGCAAACAGCAGAAGGAGACGCGAAGCGGAGACTACATAGAAGGATACAAATCGACCCAAGGTAGGATTGTAAAAACAGCGATGACTGAGACAACGGAAGAGTGTGTTCCTCAAACCGGGTCCAGGTGGAGAGTGGGAGTGAGCGAGTGCAGTAGATGCTGCGTAAGTCTACTCTCACCATAACCTAATTCGCGCGCAAGGCACTATGCCTGCTGCAGCTTGCTCTGTAGCCCACGGTGGACATCGTCGAACTCGACGGTCGAACTGTCGTGCCCCTCAAACGGTTCACGCAGCAGGTAAGCTGAATCAACGCATGGACTAGATCGGGGTCCGGGGCAGGCGTTATCGGGAATGCGCATCCATACCAAATGCGAACATTGGGAATGGTGGGTGGTGGCACGCCAAGTTACAGGCTCAATCCGCGCTAAATGGGACTCGGACGGCCCCCTTTTCTCGTCTAAAATCTCGGTCAGCGTGCCTCATGGACCAGGAGGTGTGGTGGCGCGTCTGGGTGCGGGTTTCTGCCGCGCCAACTATCTGCGCCCTCTCTCGCTTCCAGCCTTCTTGACTCAGTCCTGACATCGGCCTCGGGTGGGGGAGGAGGAGGAGGAGGAGGAGGAGGAGGAGGAGGAGGAGGACGGGAGCGCGGCAGATGCTGCCCAAGTCTACTATCATTATGAACTAAGTCACGCGCAAGCCCTCAATCTGTTGTGGGGCGCACGGTGGAGATCGGCGGTCAGGACGGCTGAACTGTCGCTGATTGAGGATGGAAATGAAAGCACAAACTAATAAAACGCCACATGAAATCATTAATACTGCTCTTAGAGATGATTGCTTAGGTCTGATGATAAGTAGGGACGCCAGACACAACGTTTGGGCATCTTCCCAGTCTCTAGTGTTTAGTGAACTCGTAGACACGGATTAGGACTTTATTGTGAGGGAAACTGAAGACCAGTTATTTTTATCCGGAAAGCAATGATAAAGAATCCAGAGTACAAAACATGCAAAAAGTAGAAAGTGCCCTGAAGGGCATCCTATCAAGTAGGCCATGTGTTTTCCTACAAAATTACCGGACAACATAAGCTTTTCATTGGTCGCTCCTGTGAAAAATGAGCATAAGCATCGTAAGTCATTGAAACAATTGCAATACAAGTTACGTGGGTAGGAACATGCCAAGTGGGCGGCGGTTGCTCAACCGAGGCTCAGAACTTGGTTCATGGTAATAAACAGTGAGGAGAAAGCGAGAAAAGGGAATAATGACTAAAAGTATTACCTGCAGAGTAAGAAATGCCCCGATCAAGCGACTGGTTCTGGTGGTGAAGATGGTGCATTTCATGCCCCATGGGCGATCCGGCGTCGCCGCAAGCCTGGTCCAGACCCGCAGCCGCGATAGGGCTTCCGCCACCGGCCCCCTGATCATTCATCATTTCGAAACCGCCTCCGCCACCGCCACCACCATCGGAGCTATCGACGTAACCCGGAGGGCCTGCGTTGCCAAACTGTCCCTCAACGGCTTGCTCCGAGTAGCCACCGTACTAGTGGGCAAAATAAGGACAGCGGATAAAAGCAGGGGATGAGAAACCCATAAGAGAAGAAGTCCGAGTACCAAAGAAGGGATGGCTGAAACTAGATGTAGGCCACGCAGATGGTTGAGGAGATAGACATGGACGTGACTGGCAGCGCCAAAAGATAGAATTAGGTTTTCCAGCAGCAGCAGCAGAGAATGAAAAATAATTTTAGAACAGCCTAAACAACAAACAAAGGAATTCGGGTTGGGCGCGGGAATATGAAGTCTCCGTAATACAGGCGGTCCTGTCCTAACTTCCAGGGCAGGGGGGCTAGGAATAGAGTTAGGACATGGGAATAGGTGCCCCCGTTGAATTTAGATCGAGGTCAGCTGCAGAATGGGGGGAAGGGGATCCATATCCCCTTGTCCGACCGCAGTTCTAGGCCCTATTTTCACGGAATATATTCGGACATGGCAAAGTCGGTGAGAAACCAGATCTAGCTAGAGGAAATGACCAAGCAGATGTGGCAATAGGGCGAACGACGGCGTCAAGGGACAGAACTAGATTTTGCAGTAGCAGAGGTTGAAAACCCGTTCGAGAGGGAGTCCAAATGAGTAACGAGGGGCTTTGAAGTATTGTTTTTCCGGAATGAATTCGGGCAACGCAAAGGCGTTGAAACATGCATGATTTGCCATCTTGGCCAAGGAAATGGCCAAGGAGGTAGACAGGAGGAGGAAAAACGACAGTCGGTGAATGAAAGGTCGGCAAAACAGAAAGAGTGAGAGGAGCGGAAAGGACAAATAGAGACAGGCAGAAAAAGTAAGAAAAAGGATGAGGATGGTGGAAATGCGTCAGGAGGACTTAATCACACGCTGCAATCTTGCTGAAAATGGACAGTAAACAAATATTATCTATCTGCAGTGTCTTCTGGCAGAGGAACAATCATCAGTTACACCATTTTGAACGATCAGGTAAACACAATACCCCCTCTTCCACCACCAGTACAACCATCGTCCAATGAGAATGCGTAGAGGACAAGCCAACCGAACAGAACCAAGATTGATTATCTTTAGTATGAGCTAGACAGATTAAGCGTAGATTGCGAATAGGGGGAAGAGATTCTGGACTAACCTGCTGCTGTTGCTGTTGTTGTTGTTGCTGCTGCAGTTGCGCATCAGACTGTTGGAACCCATTGCCTTCGACGGCTGAGGATTCGGCAACCGCCTCGCCCGTCAGCTGCTGTTGCTGCTGCTGCTTTCGGCGACGACGTCGGTGATGTCGATGACCTCCGGGCAGTGCAGGACTGCCAGTGACACTGTTACCGGTGAGGGTTCCATTCAGTCCGGCAGTCTGACTACCCGACTCGGCAAAACCCATGTTCATCTGTAAATGATGGGTGAGAGAGAGAGGCAAGGTGAAAGTGAGAAAATTGCATCGTCAGTCTCAATGGTCGAGACATCATCTTCGTTGTGTGCAGAAGAAACACCAATACTTGACAGATGTAATGGGTGCTAAGAACGGCAGCAGCAACAGCTACAGCAAGCCACCACCAAAAGTGGCGGCCACCTCGAGATAACACATGGGGGGAAACGGTGAGCTGCTTGTAGTGGGGGTTCGTTCAAATCAGTGGCTCGGTGAAGACACGCCATGGACGACTACTACTGCTACTAATACTACTACTACTACTACTGCTACTACTACTACTAGTACTTCTACTACTACTACTACTACTACTACTACTACTACTACTACTACTGCAACTACTACTACTACTACTACTACTACTACTACTACTACTACTACCACCAACACCACCATTTCCTTTTCCTTGAAAAAGCCGGAGTCTTAGTTGTTGGGGCAGGAGTAGAGGGTGCCTTTAAATTCCACTCACGTGGTTTTCTTCGGGCAGGGTATTCAACATGCCGTGTGCTTGGGGATGGCAGACGTCCTGTTGCGAGAAGTAGGAGTAAATTGATTCACCGTCAGTGTGGTGTCCCATACTGTGGTGCCTGTTCGTAGAGATGAAAAAAAGGAGGGGTGGGTTGGATCGCGTTCCAAACTCGTGGACACAGGTAGACAGGAAAAAGTGATAAAATTTGAAAGGCACAGGGTGGGGCGACGGCTTAGGGGGAGGTGCATGCATCTCATCTCATGGCAGACCGTTCCAGCTTGTGAAAATTAAAGAAGAGGCTGACAGCCAGGCCGCACAAAGTTCCCTCGTTGTAATCGAACTTAGGAGACACAAACTGGTGCGCGTGGCGTCATTGAAATTGTGACCGGAATGTCAATTAACAAAAAAACACGATATCGCCCACATGAGTCAGGATGTAGTGGCTCTTTCTGGATGTGGGTCCAGAACAGGAGGTACCAGTGGTAAAATCTGTAGCCCAGACAACCTCGTAAGTTGGCGGGAACAAAAACTCCTTCCGGTGAACATCTCTCTTTTCTTTGAGGCGCTGTGTGGAGTCGCATTTTCACTACTGTTAACTTTTTCATTAATGCAAGCCAAGAAACGGTGGAAAACACTGGTTCAGTGATCTCTGCGGACAGTGGGGACTTTTATTTCTGATACATGCTTCCTAAGTTAGACACTATTGGCGGATGGCTGAGAAGTTTTCGATCAGAACAGGTGGTTTAGCGTCCTGGGTGCTGATTGGCTAAACGAAGGAGTGCATCTCGTCTCGTTCATCCAACATCAACGTGCTTCGCTCTGCAGAGTATTAACTTTTGTGCTTCTCTTTGCGCCTTTTGTGCACAGTTAAGTCTGCTGTAACCATCAACCACGCGGTTCCTACATCCCCGATTTCCATTTCGCCGGGGGGGGGGGGTTCTGGGACGCATTCCACGCGAATGTGGTGAGATCACTGTAATCATGCAGGACTAGGCTTGCCGAAGCAAACACGTTTCAAATGATGGCAACAGTCCTGAACAGGTTACGATCTACCTGGCCGAACTGGGTCAAGACATAGTGACAGGAGAGGTATCCGGAGTGATACAAGGATAGTAATAAGCGCTCTTCCGGTATTATTCTGCTTTTATTCAGCCAACCACAATCCTGAACACGGCCTGGGATCAGAAACACAAACATGCCCAAGTGTTCGGCGCGAGAGATTTACAAGGTGGGGAGGGGGGGAGGAGAGAACAGATGGTGGGTCATATTGACTGTCGCTGTGAGTCGGGAATTTGCTCATAAAGGAATAGGCAAACGCCGATCAGTTGGCTTATCGAAACGAGCGAGCTCCGAATGGACTTCAGTTCGAGCAAGAGCCTGGGGTCCATCTGGCAGACCTCGCCTGAGGACCACTTACCCACGTCTGCGTTTCTGGTTATAGGCGGTCATTATTAGCAAATCGTGGCCCTCGCAGCCTGGTACATTCTGGTAGTTCCCTGACACCTGGTTTTCTGCCGGTAGATGCGCTTGCGCGCCCGCTGGATATACAGGTGGGCATGGCCGCCCAGCCATCATCCTCGTCCTTCCGACCCCTGTTGGGGTTTTGTTGTTGGTGAAAAAACCTGGTCAAGTGTATCTTGTGGACCAGGTGTAGTGGCACATCTAGGTGCGGGTCCGGCCGTGTCAGCCACCTGCGTCCTCCCCCCGCCTCCGCTCTTCTTGACTCTGTCTTGACGCCGGGCCCAGGTGGGGAGGGAAGAGTGAGGTAGATGCTGTGCAAGTCCGCGACCACAATAAACTAAGTCACGAGCAAGTCACCGTGTCTGCGTTCAGCCTGCTGTGGGACACACGGTGAACATCGTCGGAATCGACGATCGAACTGTCAGATGGTGGTGAGGACCAGGATTGTGAGTTGGTTAACTGGTGACGAAATGAGGCCTAACCATCGATGCACCAATCTATCCACATGTCAGCTTTTAATAGCAATAATGTAAATTGTGGCGACTGTTGACCTTAGTAGTAAGGATGCAAGTATTTTTGAAGGGAGGAGGGGGAAGGTGGCTGCGGCAATCGGCAACCGGGGACTTAGTTGAAGCGGAGGCGTGCAGCTGGGGTGTTTGAATGCTCTTTAGGTGCAACTCACCGTATCAAGCCCGAATCTGGCGGGAGGCTGCCGCAACCCTGTGGGGGCATCCCGCCATAGAAAGGCGACATTGGCTGCTGCGGTGAAAGCTGTTGCATCATGAGGGCAGCCTGCTGCTGCTGTTGCTGTTGCTGATAGATGGGCACCTGCGGGCCAGGGCTCATTGCGTAACCGGGTGGCCCCCCACCGGCGCCAACGTACTGCATTGAAGGAGAGGCCATGTGAAGAGCCTGTTGGCTTCCGTGAAAGTAGGCCGGCGGTTGGGGGATCGGGCCGGTCGGTGAGTTCTCCATGCCCTGGGCAGACATGGGAACACCACCCCTTACCAGGAGGGTGGCTGTCGGGGGAGGGGGGGAGAAGTGGATTAGTCTTAAAAGACGCCGAGGCGGTGAGTAAACTATACGTGGGGGTAACTTCAACAAGACTGAACCAGATTTCTAGGGGAAGTGCGGTGCTAGGAGTATATACGTTATAAACGCGACGAAACAACTTGTGAGCATTCAGGCCTTGTGTGAGCAGTCTTCGTCCGATGCCCAAGTACTCATTTGAATAATTTAAACGCCGTGAGGAGAGTGAACCTCTGAGGGGATTGACATAAAAACTGGCGCTCCCAGCCCGTCTGTTACGCACGAACAGTACAGCAATGCAGGTATAAATCTGGAATGCATTAGAGGCCGTACACGGCGCGCTATGAATAAATGGAGTACTAGGGATGCCAGGAGCTCAAACCGGCACCTGAAAAAAGGGATGGCGGCAAGGATTGAGTGTGTAAGCCCACTGAGAAAATGGAACACAGGAACTCCTGAAATACGGGAAGGATGTCAAAGTCAATTTCATCAGCAGGGAAGATTGACGCGGCAATGAACGTAATCTGCGGAAGGAATTGAGAAAAGACGCACTCCTGCCATGTGCTTGTTATATTACTCCACCAAGGCACCAGAATGGATGGTAAAATTTGAAAGATGCGAAATAGAAGCGTGTAAACGAGCAGAAAACAGGCCATCCAAGGTTATCGGTTAAAGGCTCGATTGGGTGAGACCGTCTGCGGCAGTCAAACGTAATCATTTCCCTCTCCCTAACCTTAACCTTGATCCTGAACTTGGTCCATTTCCTAAGCCTGGCCAGAAGCGTAATCCTGACACAACGTGCCTACGAAAACCAAATGGGTAGGCATGTCGCAGCAACAAAAACACGGACCCACACATTCAATCACAGTTGACTTACGATCCAAGCTACAGGCATCATGCATTGATCCTCCGGAAGGGGCGTCTCGCTTCAGAGATGCGGCCGAATTGTTCGAGCCAGCCGGTCCGCCGCCGTAGTAGGCCGACTGATGACTCTGACGTCGCGTCATTGTGTCACCGGGATGCTGGGGCGGCAGGAACGCCGTCGGGTTACCACCGGGGTACTGTGGCAGAAAGACAAATTTGCGGAGCTTTAGTTTTTACCCTCCAACGCATGCGACTAACCGCGTTATAAAATCATGAGCAGATAATGACACAAAGTCAAAAAGTAGACATTAAAGAGGAGGCAGTGCTGACCCACCATGCAGGACTGTTGCTGCTGTAGAGCCTGTTGATACAGTTGTTGCTGTTGCTGCTGCTGCTGCTGTTGTTGATAATAATCGCGCAGCAAACTGGCCTGCTGCTGTTGGTCTTGACAAGCGAAGTCCTGGCTGAGCACTTGTTGGCTGCCGTACTGCTGCTGCTGCTGCTGCTGTTGCTGACCCATTAGGAAGGCCACCGGCGGTAGGGGCTGTTGTTGCTGACGCATGTAACGACCCCCAGGTCCTCCAGGCAGGGTACCACTCTGGAAGACCGGTGTGCCCGCCGGGGGCGACGACATGAGGAGGGAGTGGTGCGACTGGTGGTGGTGTTGCTGCTGCTGCGAAGAGGGGTAGTAGGGCGAGTAGAAGCCACCGCCGCCGCCGCCGGCAATGTGCATGGCCGAGCCGGCAGGCATCATGTGTCCGACGGGGTTGTGAGGTAGAGTGTTCATGGCAAAGTGCTGTTGTTGCTGGTGCTGTTGCAGCAGCTTCTGTTGTTGGTCGGGCTCGCTGAAGTTGGAGCGCATCAGGGTGTCCATGACCATGGCGTTCCCGACGCCGCCGCCGGCGCCACTACCGACCTTGCTGTTGGGTGACGGCGGTCGGTGCAACAAGTGCCCTCCCTCGGAGGCGGAACCGTCGTGTTGTTGCTGCTGCTGCTGCTGCTGTTGCTGTTGTTGCTGTTGGTTGGCGTACTTGTCCGACTCCTTGAAACCGCATACGAAACCATCTTGTGGGGAAGAGGAGAAGGGCGGAGGGAGGGGAAGAACAACGACAGGTTCCAAAATTTAAATGTCGGAATTTGATAGGGACGATGTCAGTAGAGGCAACCTGTTAGCGGTGGTGCTGATGGTGATGGCAGCAAAAAAAATTTCTTATCTCGGTTTCCAACAACTTCTGCCTATACCGAAAGACGCTATGGCGGAGCTCGAGACGGGGCACCAAGGCAAATGGCAGAACGAGTGTGTCCCGAAATGCGATCGGTGAGCGCCCTCACCCTCTAACCATTGTATATACCCGATAGAAACCGTCAGGACAACGAAACCCTGGCTCAGTGGTTAGAGTGTTGAACTTCTAACCGACAGGTCACGGGATCGCGCCTCAGGGGTTTCAAAAAAGCCTGGTACTGGGCATAGCTGGCTGATGATGGCTATTTAGTGAGAAACTGCCATTCCAGTCTCCATTGCCCTTGTTGGCAATATTATCTCGGCTTCTACACCGCTGCTAAGCAACCAATCACGAGGAGCCTGGACCTGAGCATCCGGGCCAGATAGGATGCCCAAGAACCGTACGGCAGTCTAAACAAATCGGCAGATGAAAATCTTACGCGACTTGACCGCGGCCGACAGAGCATGAACGGCTGGACGCGAACTCAACAGCTTCAGATCTTTCTGGTCTTAGAATGGGCTACTGAAGGGTAAAGCGCCGTCCACAAGAACGCATTACCATTCATAACTTCAGGCTCCTTGCGGTCATGGTTATTTTCTTACTCCAGAAAGACAATGTTTTGTCCTCGGAGACAGATGGGTGGAAGAGGAGGGGAGAGTGGGGCGGATGCTGAGCAAGTCTGGCATCACTAAAAAGTACTGCGCCTACTCCGTGGGACACGCTCTGGTCGTCGAGTGCTACGGTCGAACTGTACCGCTGGAGAACCAAACGGAGACCACTTGGGTGGGTTTATAGCAGTGCTTGAGATAAACTGTCCTCTTTTCTTCTGTAGCTGTTCGCTAGAGAGAAACGATGGAGGAGACGAGGTCCGCCCACAAACGGCCAGTCCAGAGAGGCTATAAGCTCGTAGGAATTACCCACATGAGTTGATTAACGCATGAAAACTGTTCGGGTTTGGCGCAAGCCTGTCCCGTAGGCGTGTAGCGCG
>CACRXP010000117.1:1017179-1029679 GCA_902702965.1 Spirometra erinaceieuropaei
AAACACGGGGATCATATTGAATTCGGGCAGGCGTAATTGGGAGTGGACGTTCATAATAAATACCAACATTCTGGGTGCGGCGAAAGGCCCAATTGCCAGCTCATGTCACACTGATTGGGATTCCTACCGCCATCACATTATTTGTTGTTGGTTAAAATCCTGGTCAAGTTTTTGGGCATTAGGGGCGAATGCGGCCGCACCAGCCACGTACGTCCTCTCCCACCTTCGGTAGTCTTGACTATGTCTTAACCCCGGGCTCAGGTGGGGGAGGAGGGGAGAGTGCAGCGGACACTGCGCAAGCCTACTCTCACTATAAACTAGTTCACGCGCAAGTCACCGTGCCTGCCCTCATCCTGCTGTGGAGCACATGACAGACATCGTCGGCAACGACGGCCGAACTGTCGTACGACCTGATGCGAAACGTCAAGTGGATTGGTGTACGACCTTGCTGGTGAATAGGGACATGCACAAGCATGAGACATACCGCATCGTCGACAAGCTGAGGTTCAGTCCAGGTGGGAGGGTCAGGTTCCACCAATCCCACCAGAGCAGGGTTAACGGTGGGCTGACTGGTCTGAATGGCGAACTCAATCCGAAACAGGGCGTTAATCGGCTGATGAAGCGCGCGCTGATCGTAGGCGTTGGACAGTTGCCGCTGCTGCTGCTGAGAGGCGGCACCCCTGAGCAGGGTCTCCTCACTCACTCTCCACACGATGTAGACCGCCAGGTTGTCAAACAGAATCTCCACACGCGGCGTCATTTCACTTGTTGTGGCTAAAAGAGAGGCAGGAAAAAGAGAAATTAGGGGAGGGGGCAACAGTCCTGCCTTCAAATCAGCGAGACCTCTCGCAGCGGTACTAGCTCTTCGCGCAGAAACACGCCCACATAGTTTGGGTTAAAAAGTACAGCGGTCGCCAAACACATTCGGAAGCCAGCCCGCAGGCAGACGGGCGTCAAAAGCCGTTAGGGCGTCTGCTATTAGATTTGGCAGAGGTGTTAAAACCTATGAAGCGCATTTTGCCTCGCAAAAAACGGCAGGTAAAATGACCGCGGCAAAAGTGCACCGCCTAGAGCCGGTTAATTGAAAACAGCCAGCCGATTCCCGGTCTGCGAATTTTTCGTCCTCAAGTATTAGGTAATGCAAACGCGTTTAGACGAGAAAGAGAGAGACTGCGGTCTTCAAAAAATAGTGAACTCTCATTGGACGAGGTAGAGGGCCATGCGCGAAAAACAGACGGGGTGACAACTGACCAAACTGCAGACCGTTGATTAAAAAAAGTGGGGGAGGGGGGGGGGGCAAATTGGCGCCTGCACGCAGGCCTGTTTCACGCAAGATGAAGACACTGCAGTGCGGCTCTCGCAAAAAGCTCCAGACTCCTCTCAACGGAGGCATCTTCCTCTTAGAGCTGAACCTTGGAGTCAGGGTGGTAGCGAGCAAAGGCCATAGAGAACGCGGATTGAAGTGAGAATCCGCTCATTTTATACGAATGCGACGTGGTGAACGTGCAGGTAAAATTGGCGAGAGCTCGTCAAGCCCAACAGAATGTGAATTCTTCCAGCAGAGGTTGCTTAAGGATCATTTAAAAGTGAGATAAGGTACCCACGAGGGATACTGACAAAAAGAACCGAAATTGCAACGTACGTTCGCATCCAACAGCCGACCACTCAGGATTAGGTCAACTTAAAAAATAGAGGTTCTTAAGTAGTCGAGAGTAGTACGCTGCCGAGGTAAATATGGCAACGCCATAGCATTGGACAGCTCAACAGATACATCTGTCGACCACATTACTGCTGGTACTACTGTTATCGTTCATTGCTACCAAGTTTTAAGTTTTGGCCTGTATTCTGTCGAGCGCGCGAATACCGGCTCCCTCCAGTACTGCAGGTGGCCCTGCGCTCAATGCCAGGGAGGAACCCATTCCTGCACTAACCCTAGTTCCTCTGGAATTAAGCGCGGGGTAGAAGTCGATACGCCCCGAGACCCACCCCCTATATTCCAGCAAACCAAAATCTGGGGCACATTCGCACCAACAGAAAAATGTTCCTCAGCTGAAGTGTTGAATTTCAAAAACGTTTATCTCATTTCTACCGTGTTTAAAATGGTCTGTTGGTTAGAAATATTCGGGATCAAAGATGCCGATACAGTTCTTCAACAGCTCTCACTCCTCTTACGCTGACAGTCGCGCCCTATTCGGTAAACGCTTTTCCTGACTGAAATTTTCCCAGCCGATATACAGCGGCTGCCGTCAGTTACCAGGAAATATGTCTAGCCGGCTCAAATGGCCCACATCGGACCGGGGTGGGACGTGGACGGAAAACTGTAGTCGGGCATATTTCATGAGGTTTCTTGGGAATTTTGAGCACAGGGGGTCGCCAGCAGCCGCTCAGATTGTTTGGTTGAGGTTGTCTCCCCTCGAACGCTTTGGCTTAAAAGCCTAACCAGAAGGCAGCGGTGGCAAGCCAGCCTATTTAATGGCAGTCCATGGTCGCCGTGTTACAATGTCGTCATCGGGCTCTGCGGCTTTTTTTACAAGGCTTTCGGCGTGCCAGACCTTAGTCCTCCGCATCCTGATGGCACTGTCGTTGCTGGTCCGCAACTGCTTATGCGTCAGACCTGGGTCTGTTTATCTCGCAGTCAACCTTCACTGAAGGCCGTTCCACTATCGGCCACCTGTGGACGCGCCAGGTAGCCAGTGGCCGGGCTAACGGGCAACTTCTCTTTCTGGCTCGACATATTTTGTCAAGACATGGAGGTGGTTCTTGGTCCTACAGCATTAGGTCTCCGTCGTTGGTGAAGAGTATGACTTGAGCTGTCCAGATCTGCTGCTGCTGCTGCTGATGATGTGGTACAGTTCGGGACATCATCGAGGCCGGCTAGATCGCAACCGTACCAAGTACAAGTGCGTGGACGGAAAACAGGATTTTTTAAGGCCTGCCTCCCAAACAGTGCTGTCAGCTGGCTACACCTAGAGCGAACCATGTGCACTTTTGATCTCGCGATAATGCCCGATAGACAGTGCCATGCATGTATTTGCATATTTGGACGTGGGGCGCATTTGCTGCACACAGTGGTGGTGGGATTACAAATGAAACAAATGATAGACGTAACTGGAACCGACACTAGAGGTAAATGCATGCACACTCGCGTTGGAGGGATGGTCCCCCTGGTGAGATCTAGCAAGCAGATCGAACGCATTTCATGCAGCCGAAATTAATCAGTGTTCACTGGTGGGGGGCGAAGCAGCCAGTGTGTATGGGTGCACGCGCGCGCGCGCCTTGGCCGCCAGTAACGGGCCACGCGGAAGTTGCGCTGGACCAACATGGGGGCCAGATCGGGGCACGGCAGGGGTTATTTGGCTGCGCACCCCATAATACCACCGGGCCCAGGTGGGGGAGGGGGGGTTGCGGTAGATGCGGCTGCTGGCAAGGCTCGAGATTCAGCGCCCCAGGGCAATAAACAGGGCGAGTGAGTTCTGTAACGTGGTCGGTGGGAGCCCCCTTCTACCCTAGTATATACCCGATCGCAACTGACAGGACAACGAGCCCGTGGTTCAGTCGTTAGGGGTGTTGGACTTCTAGCAAGCAGGTCGCGGGATCGAGTCCCAAGCGTGGCGCACTTCGGAGTTGAGTATGGCGGAGTAACGACGGCTAATAAGCCAGAAATTGCCATTCCAGTCTCCCCTATCTCTGTCGGTAATGTCATTCTGCCTGTAACACGCGCCGATATGTAGCTGCTGGCGGGACTCGAGTTTGAGTCCCAAGGCAAGAGACGAGAAAAACGGGTTTCTCAGAGTGATCGGTAAGCGCCCCTCTACCATCATAATGCTGATTCTGTCTCTACACTACTTGATAGGCAGCGTTGAGGATACAATCAACAAGGCAGGAGGTCAATCCGAGATATCGGTTCACGTTACAACACCCTATCTATTACACCGCGGCCGGATAAAGGCTGAGGAAGCCTAAAACAGCAGTTGTTTGAGACCTACCCAATCCTTTGCCATCGCCCTGGCGTTATCACACCCTGAAGGGGCTTGGCCTGGCGGGTGATTGCCTGTTTGTGACTCCCTGTCACCCTACTCGACGCCTGTTTGCCAGTGTGTTGGTAAAAACCTGTTCTCGTATTAACTGACCGCAGTATCTGCTGTCGCAACTTCTGCAAGTCTGCGTCCAGTTGGGACATTCAGATTGCCCAGGCATTAAGGGCACGGATTCACACACAAAATTCTTAAGTTTGAGTGTGCCCTTGCGATATCCGAGGAGCTTATTAACTGACATTCGATGATCAGGCAGGCCTAACTAACCAAGATTAGTAATTCGAGTGGGACGCCGAAGTCGAGCCACGGTCTTTCAGGCGTACTTCCTTTTTCCTGATTAAATAGGCATATTTGAAAGTCACTGCCAGCAGGTTGAAAGGGCAGCAAAAGCAAGTGGGACAAAGAAAATGAAAAAAAAGAACTGATCACTTACGAGGGGGTTGGACGGGTTGGCGGGAATGCAGCGGAACAAATCTGGACAGATCGGCGGCTGGGCAGAGCAAAAGAAAAAACAAGTGATTGACACAGCCGACATCCTTTCCACTACAGCCATTAACAACGAAGACCCTCTCATCTGTCTACCCCTGAGACAAAAGAGCTAGAGGCAAATTGGAAGTCAGGCCTGGAACTTTGCCGGTTACTCTGGCTTGTTTTTGAACCGATGGATGGCCGTCCTAGAGTGGCAAGCTAATGTTCACACCCCCCCCCTCCCCCTCTTCCCTCAAAAAGGTAGTCGTCAGTGAGCATTCGCACGACGCCCTTTCAATCCTCTGGGATGAAACAGGAACAAGGCCGGGCGTTTCTGACGTAGCTTACCTTGACTTGGTAGAAATATAGAGAGTTGTGTACAGTCGTAAAGAAGGTAATCCCAGGGAGTCTACCGCGGGGAGAGTTATCAAGTGAACTATTTGGTCGTCATTTGCATTCGACCATATACACTAATAAACGCCCGGTTTTGGTCGGATCATATTTTGTAGTCGTACCCGCAGTAGACAAGTCTCAGCCTAACCCCTAACAGGTACGGTTCTGAAATAGGATCTTGCCCCCGCTGTCCTTCGTAGGCTATATTCATCATAAAGGGCAGGTTGGATATGTACACCAGTCCTATACTTGCTCATATTAAGGAAGGCACGTAGATTGAGCAGGTAGGCGTCCTTCTACCGAGCATAAGTAAACACCGCCTTGCTTGGAAAAGGGGCCACAAGATCCATCCCGAGGATTGTTCTGTCATATAGTGCAGCAAACTGGCCATCATGGCGATACAAGTTGTGTACAGGGTCATTGACGAGTCCTGAAATCCTGATACCTTCATTCACACTAACCCTGCCTTTCATTTCATGATCATTGTGAAGGAATTGTTGAGTTTGGCTGATGAGGCCGACCACTTTGTTGGCGGAAAGCTTCGCGCGGCACTTACCCTTAGCCGCTGACGGGAGTTCTATAAGTGGACATTGTCCGGGGAAACGGATTGCTGGAATAATCACAATGGTCCAAGATGCATTGTTTACTAACAATGAGCTTTATCATCGCAGACGGTCGCCGAACGGAATGGACTTTAGGATCATAAAAAGCTCCAAAATCAGACTGCCATGGAACCACCCAACTCTGGCATTCTCACAGAAGTCAAAGTGCAAAAACTGGAGGTTATCACCCTACCATTAGTTAACCCCAAATTATGGGTACGTTATGTCGATGAGACCCTTGTCATTGGTAAGCGTGATCAACTAGAAAGTGCTCCATAGCATTATTAACGTTACGCTTCCAGGAATAACATGCACACTCGAGAAAGAGGCTAACGGCAAACTCCCATTTCTTGGTGGTTTCGCACAGAGAAAGACTGACGGGACGTTTCACGCACCAGTTCACCGCAAGGAAATCTACGCGGAAATTCATTTACATTATGAGAGCAATCACCCGATCTCTCACAAACGGAGAGCCGTGAACAGCCTCCTTAATCGAGCAAGAACTCACTGCTCTGACAGCGAAACATATCAAACAGAGCCGAATTATTTGTTCAAACTGTTTTCCCAAAATGGGTATCCTAGATATTTTGTACACCGATACATGAGACGACAGGAAGCACCAAATACACGCGGCGCACAAACCGACGACTACACTTCGTAACCAGCTTGTACACCCTAAGGATAGGATGGCTATTAGGATAAGAAAGAAATTGCAGCAATTAACGACGCGAATATCGACCATCACGCCACGTGCAACGATCCCTGATGAAGGGGAGGGAGCCGTGAACATTAATAGGTATGCGGTGGCATGGCTACTGCATCCTATAAATACTGCAGCCACATGTGCATGAACCACCCTTATCTGCTTATGTCTCTGATGATGGATTCGAGCAGGAATCCGAAACGTCAGGCTAATAAAGCTCTTGTCCCGGCGATCGTGTCTTCTTCTTTAAGAAAGAGGTCGTCTACGGGGTACCACGCGACACCTGTAATACGGTTTACCGAGATCAGTCTAAGAAATCTGCCTCTACACGCTTGCACGAACATCAACGGGCATCAAAAAGGTGAGACCCCATGTCCCTGGTTGTCATGCATATGCTGAAAACTGGGCGGAAATTCTCCTGGGACATAACTCGCACTGTTGGTATCTGGTTATCCAAGAAAGGGCGAGAATTGTCAGAGGGCATTCATTTTGGTAACCCATGCACAAAAATCACAATAAAAACCGGAAAAGGCGTTAGCTAATCAGAACACGATGCCAGCCAACGGTAACGGCTGGAAATTTTAACTGTTTTGCACACTTGTTTCACATCTGAGGACGACTTGGGGGATCAAAGTCGAGAATCTATGAAATGAATTGTATTATCTTTCGAAGGTAATTCATTTCTTTCGAGTTATGCTTCTTGGGATGCCCATATTGAAATATAATATATATAAGGACGCTCACCGATCGTGTTACAGAACTCACTCGTCCCGTTGTGCCTTGGGACTTTCGCTCGAGCCCAACCAGCAGCCACACAGCAGCGCGTAATATAGGCAGAATCATATTACCGACACAGAAAAGGGAGACTGGAATGGCCATTACTAGCTTATTATCCTCGTCTAGTGAGTTCCATAACATGATCGGTGAGCGCCTCCCTCTATCAAATTCATATATATATTAAGGCTATAAAAAATAAGGGGGTACCTTTGGAGACAATTTCATCAGCATGGAGTGAGAGAACGGCCGAGGCGGAGACCCACTCGTCAGTTTTACCGTCACGAGTCAAGGACCGAACGATACACTGATAGATACCCAGATCGCTCTCCTTCACTGAGTCGATGACTAAGGCCGTGGCTGTAGAGAAGGGAAAACGCATAAACAAAGCGAAGGAGTAAATAAATATCTAAATACTGAGTGACATTAATAAGTCGAATTCCTCACAGCTACGTCATAGAGCAGGGTAAAGTCAACTCAACATTTCGAACCTAACCTGAGGTTTGTGCCGAAGAAGTTACTTCAGGTTCGCAGAGAAATTTCGGGAGAAATTAGAAGGCTGAAGCTTCCAATCCTGTGCACTCTCGGACAGTTGCATAGCGACGAGTAATAATGCAAAAGGAATATCAACGAGCACGTCTCGTGCCGGAAAAGGGTCAGCGATAGGTATTATTTCCGATTGCCAGTGACAGGGCAACATGCCTGTGGCTCAATGGTAGAGCGCATGCCTTAACGGGTAAAGGTCAAAGCCCAGGTTAGAGAATTATCCGAACCCATGGTCTGGCTATGGCCGTCTGTCGACGGCTGAGAATTCAACCCTCGCTGCCGACAATGCCCACCATGTGCTCCACAGCAGAGCAGGGACGATGGCTTGCGCATGAGTTAGTTTAAAATGATGGTAGACATGCACAGCATCTCCAGAAACAGACATTCCCGTATCCCGTCTTTGTGGGTATTTAAGCTGCATATATATGCAGAATGGTATTACCGGCAACGACAAGGGAAACTGGAATGGCCATTTCTGGCTTATTAGCCGTCGTCAGCCAGACATACCCAACTCCGAAGTGTGGAACACCTGGGCTCGATTCCGCGACCTGTCAGAAGTTCAACGCCTCTAACCACTGAGCCACGGACTCTTTGTCTTGCCGGTTGCAATCGGGAATATACAGTGGTAGAGGGGGGCACTCACTGACCGTTTTTATGGAACTCAATCGTTCTGTTGTGCCTTAGAGCTCTCTCGAGCCTAACCAGCAGCCGCACAGCGGCGACCGAAAAAACGGTCAGCATGCACCCTCCAGCATTGTATATTCCCGATCGAAACCGACAGAAGAACGGACCCGTGGCTCAGTAGTTAGAGGCGTAGGACTTCTAACTAACAGGTCACGAGTCCGAGCCCCAGGTGTTCCACACTTCGGGATTCGGTATGACTGGCTGACTACGGCTAATAAGCCAGAAATGGACATTCAAGCCTTCCTTGTCTTTGTTTGTAGTGCTATTCTGCATATGCGTATATACTAGGGTGGTGGAAGGGGGTATTAATTGGTCTAGAGCGCAGAACGAACCTAACCCGTTTTGCCCTGAGCTTCGGTCTAGAGCCCTTGTAGCCAGTCGCACAAAGATCAGTAATCGCAGCCTCACGGAAGTGTCCCCTTCTCCTTTCGGGCGCCTGCCCCGGTCTAAGTAGGCCAGGGAGATGGGCACTGGAGGGTGGGTGGTACACCGAATTTTGGGACGGGCCGGTCTGGCAGGCAATTTACTGCAACTTGGGCTGGTCAGCCACACACACATGCAGCCGCAGGAGAGCCGACAGGGTGAATCATCAGGCACCTGTGTGCGCGGACCCGCTGGCCAGGCAGCGACCACCTAAACGCACGGTGAACCAGTGCCCTGAGGACAACGAGGGCTTGCGCGCGGAATTGGAAGCCAAAACAAACATCAACACGCGCGCGCCCACACGCAGGTCCAAAAGACCTGGCCGGTGGCGCTGTGGAGGCAACGTGGCGTTTGCATTTCTGGTGGAAATATCGCCACGGCGACCGGGGGGAGGGGGGGGGGCAAACTAGGAGTGGCCACGTGTGGGATGCGAGAACAAAGTTGACACTTACCTAAGTGAAACTCAAACGGCCATAAAACCTGGGTGACACCGAGATTAAAACCGATGAAAAACGCAAAAATCCGGGGTATTGACTATAAGCTATGATTAATTGAAATGAGGAGGGCGAGGACAGAGTATGAAATCCTCCCGAGTGTCTGCCCACAGATCTACTTTTTATCTTATTTAGGTAGGCGTGGTTCATAGTTTGCCGCGCAATAGGCGGTGAGGGAAGTTATCTAATACGCGGCGAAGGGTAGGGTGAAGGATCCCACTTAACTGTTAGATAGACTGTAGATCGTGTCATACAGGAATGGTAAGAATGAGGGTTTTACGGATGAGGCAGTAGGTCAGACGGTAAGCCGGTGGAATTCAAGACAACAAAAAATTTGCCAGATTTCTGCTAAAAGTCTTATCGCACGCTTTCATATAGCGGCAGAAATGAGCGCGTTAATTAAAAAAAAACGAACAAAAGCAATTTTTCAAAGAATAACGGAGTTCAGGTAATGGTTTGAGGTCATAGGAAGTAATTGTTGTTGTCAGTGTAATATCTACAACGGCCTGCAAATGGATGCCAAGATAAAACCCCATATAAAACGATCCAGTCTACCGACAGTTAGGCGGGGTCCTTCATCCCACCGCTGCGGATACGCGGAACGTCATCTTCACTAGTGCTATGGACGTTAAAGTTGCCCGTATCAGGCTCAAGGACATGATTATGGCCACGGTTAGGGTTAGCGTTCGGTGCTGGAGTTACTCTTAGGGTTGGGGTTGTCAGGCTTTGGGCATGGTTTAAACTTAGGTTAAGGGTTCCAGGGCTTGAGTTGGGGTTTCGTTTGACTTTTCCTTAAAGACTTACGGGCTATGGTTACCCATTATCGGGATGACCACGGGCTGCTTTAGGGTTCTGGTTAACTACAGGAGATGCTTACCATATGCGTGTCTATCTGAGATATTCTGCACTGTCTGAGGGCTGAAACAATTTCTACTGCACCAGACTACGAAGATAATGCAGACGTGCGTCCTTTTAGGATAATTTGTTATTTAGGCGTAAGGGTGGTTAAGTGGGTTTTGAAGTTATCGAATCCAAACGATCTAGTCACTTAGAGCTTACCTTTCCGAGTTTATACGCACAACACGTCGCCGAAGTGAGCACGCACCTACCTGATTGGCCAGTCAGTACGATCTAGAGCCTGTGTCAGGGTATGATGACCCGTCAGGTTGCACTCACCAAGTAAACCCCGGGGGGCGTGTGTTGAGTCGGCAGCTGGATTGGACTTGTTCAATGACCTATTTGGCCAGAAATGCCACCGGCCATCACCTGCGACTGGACACCAACGTGGTACGCGCACATGATAGACAGGTGTGGTCAAATCCGTGGTCAGCAGCACCGTAAAACACAACAGCCATTTGTCGGCTCACACCCGATAGTATTTACTACTTCGCCTCACGACGCGACAGCGAAGCGTGGAGCCTGGATGGCTATGAGAGGCCAGGTAGATGGATACACATAAATCCCAGTGCTGTAAGTACCTGACAAAGACGGACAGATGGAGAGGTACTACTGTCAGAATGTAGGTTCTATAATAACTTGGAACTCCAGCCTGGAGTCCACGTAAACGTCTCGCCTAGCGAGCGAGCAATCAAAAATCGTGAAATGCCCATATCGGTCTCACTTCTCCACTGGTAATACTTCTTAATTATTGGCTTTCCGTGGTTGTGTTATCGTCTGCGCCGTGGAATCTGAACAGACTACTAAAAGCCACTCACACGCGACTTTGGAAGTCATGAAACTTAAACAACTGAGACGTCTTCGGATCCAGGATCACTAGGGCCCTTTGATCAGGCAAGAAGCAAAATTTTCTAATGGGTGTTTTTGGAAGACCTAATTGCGACAATACGGCGACGTCGACGGCATTCGAACCCGCAACAGCGTGAGCATAGAATTTGAAGGAGACACGATTTGTTACAAGGAGGAATACTTTTGTGGATGTTATCTATGGAATATATTTGAATATGTGGTGGCACCAAAAATCAATGGAAAAAATCGTGCTATTTAAGTAGCCATTCTTGCCAAGTGTGGTTCTTGCAGGCGGCCGTAAAGAAGCCAATGCAAGAGTCAGCGGGACTGAGCCTGGCCGAAACATCTTGCAATTATGCTTCATGATGATTGATCATACAATATCATTTTAGTAGACCCTTCTGGTCGAAAGCCACTATTCGGCAAGGCGTGACCTAACCGGATTTTGGACTACCGAAGGTCTATGGTTTGCGCGGTGTGATCCGGAGCCACTAGTGCCAGGGAGGTTCATATTTAGTAGCATCAGCAAGCTCGTTTAGTGATTTTTGCCCAGATATTAAACTTACTGGATAGTTTGATCGGCCCGATATAACCAAATTGCAAGCGAATGTTCAGCAAACAGTTTTGGAAACCAAATGACCAGGCCATTATGTGCTGGGTTCCAGAAGCACTACTTTCCGCTCCCTACACCCAGTTTCAAAATGGGTTTCCTCAAGGTCACCTACTCTATTTCATCCATTCTCTGGTATTCTGGCCATGATCGTGGTATTACTGAGGACAGAGATTTAAGTACCATAACTCTGTGATGGCGGTCAGTAGGGGAGGCGTAACTAACAACTCTTATGCTGGGACAGAGGTCGAAGTCAGAGCAGGGGGGAGACTTGAATTCCAAATCATGAAAGCATGGGGGCGTGTTGGAATTTGTCTTAAATTGCTAAAAAAAAAACTGGTCTTAGGGCAGAAAAAAACTAGACCACAGCGGACAGTGGATGCGCCCATAATAAGAATTTAGGGTGCAGCCCGATTTAGGAAGAGATTCCGTCTGAGATTTTGGGAAGCAAAACCTGGCTCATCGAAGAGGCGATCGATGCGAAAGAGCACACGGATTACGCAACCAGTGATGTCTGGGGCGCCGGACAGCACAGTGCTGGTGGAACGAGAAACACGGAAAGGGGGGGGACGGCTTTGCGAGATGAAGGCGAATCTTCATGGCCGGAGACTTAACCACGGAGCCTCGACCATAGGGCTGAGCACTCGCATAGAAGGACAAAAAGGCGCTGGGGAGGGGAGGCGAAGAGGGGAAACTTACGATCAAAGGTGGACACCGGATCTCCATTGAAGAGCCACGTGGGCTGAACTTGGGGGTCCGACGAGGCGCAGCGAAACTCCGCGCGCTCACCAAAGTGAGAAATGCGGACGTCGACGGGCGACTGAGTAAGCCGAAGGCGAGCTAAGGGTAGACAGAGCGCAGAGAAGGCAGTGAACAGGTGCAGGAAGATGAACAGATGAGTCGCTTGTGTGCAAAAGAAGGAATTCATTGGTACGTTAGCGTGAACTCTGCGGGTTGGCTGCACTCACCACCATTATGTGCAGAGCGCTTTAAGTCACATCAGTCAAAAAATGCAAACTCAAG
>CACRXP010000117.1:1044679-1057546 GCA_902702965.1 Spirometra erinaceieuropaei
AGGAGGAGGAGGAGGGGAAAGCGCAAAGGGAAACATCATGAAAGAGTGGAAATGATGATGGTGGAAGTGGTGAAGGCGGAGGAGGAGGGGGAAGGAGGAGTGGAGAAAAAGAAACGAATTCAATAAAGCGACAACAAGGGGGCAATCCGACCAAACGCCCACGTCTGTACTAACACGCGCACACACACGCTGTGGGACAGATGAAGGAAGAAAAAGTCACCATGACAAAGGAGGGGAGGGAAAAGAAGCCGGAGGACCAGCGGTAAGCCACAATCCTCCTAAGGCCTGAAAAAGATGTCCAAACGGCGCCAGGCATGTCTGGCTCGATGCCGGGGAAGGCAGTCTGGGGGGCTGCGTCAACTTGCACAGAGCACAACGACGAGGATGACAACGCTGACGCAGAAAGTGACAAAAGTGAAAATGAAGGGGACGATCGGTCCGAGTTGACCATAATAATGGCGGTAGCAGTAAAATGCAAAAGTTCGGAGAACTCCGCTCCTACAAGAACAGACACTTCCGCGAAATCAACAAATAGTATAGTCGGCAAATGGAGAGGTCGAGGAAGACTTAGCAAACGGAAAACAGTGGCTGCAATCAAATCCCATTACTAAATCCGCCAAAAGCAAAGATGGTCAATTTTTGTGAAGCGATAGATGAGAAGCGATTCAGAGGACGGTGTGCGTGGATCAACTCGGCAAATAAAGAGTACCACAAGGGTAACAGGCCAACAAACTTGCGAAAAACACTTCGCCAGGAGTGGGGGGAGACAGACGGTAGTAGTAGTAGTCGCGATAGTATTAATGAAATAACGTTGGCGTGAATTTACCTTTTCTGTAATAACCTGTGTCTTTCGGAGGGTGAGAGAGGGGGCAGGAGGGAGGTAGGGGAATCAGGTGATGGTTGAGAGCAAATTATGCAAATCAGAAATGGACCAATTTGCATGCAAAACTGCACTGCAGAAAGTGGATGTGGACTGGAGGGAAAACGACAGGCGCCGGATGGTCCGTGGCTTTCCGCGCAAACGTGGATGCTCCGCCCAGCGTTTTCCAAAACGACCACCTTCTATAATAATCAAGGTGAACTGACTGATAGCAAGAAAGACTGCCTGGACAACCCTAGCTTCGGTTGCCCTTGCCATTGCAAACCATGTTTCAGTCAGGTGACTGGGTCAGCAGGGTGGCAGTGGGCACAGCAGTTTGACGGGACGTCTCCTGTGCTCGGCTCGTACTGTAACGCTCCTCTCCGGGCTGGTCATTCATTACTGACAGGCCCACCCAGGCGACTGAGACGCGATGATCACTCGGGTCTGATCTAGCCTATCAGCTGAGGGGATGAGGGGGAGGCGGCGGGAGGCAATAAGGAATGTTCAACAGCCTAAAGATAGGTCTCTGGATCGAATACCAATTATCTGAAAGTTTGTTCCGCCCGGCGCGCACGCGCGCAAACGTCAGTTCATCCGTTGCGTACGAGAATGACCGCTGCCGCCGCCACTGCCACGACTTGGGGCGAGGGAGGGCGAATGGTCACAGCTAACTCGTGCATTAAGGGCAGACACAGACTTCAGAAGCCCCGATTTGTGCGTCCTTGCTTCTCCTACTCCCATCATCATGCTTCAGTGGACATCTAGGCTTTTGATTTTATAAGCAGTCTGAAGCCCTGACTGCGTCTGTCCGATGAGACTGAACTGTGTCTACGCAGTGGAAGGAATTAGCCCAAACAGATGTAAAAACAACGTGCCCATCTGAAGTGAAGACGGAAGGTGCGTTGACGAAGTTAAGAAGGCAAGACCACAAGTCACAATCGTAGAAGACAGCATGGTTCTAAGATGCACTTGGCGGAAGCGGATTTTAGACGAAAAGGTGAACTGTAAAAACACGTATGGAAACAGCCCAGTCGGCTTGACGCGGCACTAACGTATGGCAGTTAACAAGGGGGAGGGGGTGTGAAGGCGCCCTGGGATTCCGTTGTGAGGGGACGGAGGGGTGGGAGTTACGATCCGGTGAGATTCGGGATGTCCTGTTTCAGCTCAAAAGGTCCCCGCAATAACGGGGGAAAAAGGTTTGCCAACAAAAGACACGGGGAAGTTATGACGTAGCTGGCAAACAATAAACCACTGAGGACGCAAGATGGGTTTTCAGGCGTACTGAATTCTAATGCGCGGCAGTGGCTGACCACCTGGTCCGATGAGGAGCGGAGGACCAACAAACACACCGATTTTGCTGCAACTACGGCGGCCGCGGTGAAGGCAGACAGATGCGAGGCCGCCAGCCGCCAAATACAGAAGGATTAACGCTAATTAGCATCGAACAGGCAGGTCAGGGTTCGTGCGTCAGACACGGTTATAATACGAGGCAGGCGATGAGTCAAATGAAACAGCCATCTTAACTTCTCGCTAACGTAAACACGAGGAAGTTGCAGAAACGTCAGAAAGAGTACAGTTTAGTACACACGAACTCGCCTTCTCTTCCCTTTCTTCTTTAGGAAATGCCGTTAGTATTGCTTTCAACAATATACATATATCTCATCTCATTTACCTGTACTACTAGTTTCTGTGCGACTGCCTGTGAGGGTTCCAGCTTGAGCCCCAAGGCACAACGGAACGTATACATTCCGTAAACCAATCCGTGAGCGACCATATGTCATATGTAGTCCCAGTGTGCATGAAGGTGATGATCGCTAAAGCTGATACACCACCCCCTCATCCGACAGTAAAACGCTCAAGGACTCATTCCCTCCCGCCTTTCCTCCTAAACGCCCCGACTGCATACGTAAACCCGTCTTAACTTGACTGTCACCTACCTATAAATACTGTGAAGCGCGATACCATACTCACCTCCGACGATGGAAACTGGTTTGCTTTTGAAACGTCAGGAAAATACAACTTTGGTTCCCGATATTGCCACTTCTTCTCACAGGACTTCTAAACCAACAGGTCGCGAGTTCGAGGCTCGGGTGTTCCACACTTCGGGCTTGGGTATGGCTGGCTGACTACGGCTAATAAGCCAGAAATGGCCATTCCAGTCTCCCTTGTCTTTGTCGGTAATGTTATTCTGCCTATATATCATGCGCCGCTGTGCGGCTGCTGGTTGGGCTCGAGAGAGAGTCCATAAGGCACAACGGAAGGAGTGAGTTCCGTATGAACGATCGGTGAGCGCCCCCTATCACTATATATAAATATATACATATCGTGGGGAGTTTAACCGGTCAAGTAACGGAGCATGCTCGCTCTGCTGCGCCTTGAATAGCGACCAGTAGTTATGCAGGAGGTACCGACAAGGGGGACTGGTATGGCAAATTCTGCTATATTAGCCACTGTCATTCAGTAATGCCTAAACCGCGAATTTGGATAATCCAGGACTCGAATCCGGGTCAGGTTATAAGCCGGAAATGACCATCTGGGTCTCCCACGTCTTTTTCCGAACGCCTTCATTTTCAGGCCAAGGGTCGGCTATCATCAGGAGTCATTTACCACGTCAACCGGCTTGACTTTCTGGTCAGCTCTACCCCATGTTCTGTGCAGAGAATTTGTCCGGACTGAGTACTTGGGTCACACGGGGAGGGTGCGGGTGGACAGCACCTCTAGTCACATGGACACAAGATTCTCGCAGGAGTTGACAACCGCGAGGGTCGCGAGCAGCTTTAGTCATGGTTCTCCGATCCGAAGTCCATCAACAAGTGCAGCTACCTCTCCTCTCCATGTTCAGAGCTGAGACTTCGACTTGGCACGTGGAGGGTGGGCTCGTGGGCAAACACCACCTCCAGTGACAACATCAGTGCGCTAAACGACTAAGTGATTATCGCGCCAGTAACCATGAGTGGTGATGAAATCGGGCGCCATTAACGACTCGGAGACGGACAGTCAAACCATTATCGGATCAAGTGCGACTATCAGCGAATAAGCGATGGACTGATAATTTACACAGGCGTGTAGGGGATGGCAACTGCATCCTATAAATACTGCATCCCTGTATCCGTCACCGGTATGGCCGGGGCGACGCCACATGCCAAGACACGCACATATCACGTCAGAGAGAAACATGTCCTTTGATGTATCCCAGTAAATAAAGTTATGTGGTCGTGTGGGCGCACGTAGATAGGCTGTCTAGCCTTGCCAGTAGCTGCGTCCGATTTCGCTGTCAGCTAGTTGGCAGACTCGCACAGTCCAATGGAAATTCAACACCACGGCATTTTCGCGTATTCCTCACTGTTATAAACCTGACGTGCTTGAATTCATCACAACATGCAAAAGTCGTGGCTTGGAAGACTGTCGACTGTCCGGATAGTTTGGCCCTCAAGGTCAGTACTGCGAGCATAGGGAGTGTCTAAGTGAAGGATCGACAGTTGGGCTCAGTGGCTACTTCTTGGTGGCCTTTGCCGATACGGAGTCGTTCACCTCGTGGGAGCCTGGTACATGCTGTGAAGGCCAGGTCGTGTGTGGCACGCGTAGATGGGCTGTTTTAGCTCTGTCGGTCGCTGCTACCTAGTCCATGCCTGTTGCCTCGACATTGGATTGTTGTCGGAGAAAGGTGGCGAGGGAAGAAAAGGTGCGCTATGTCCTCCGAAAGTCTGTCTCACTATAATCTAATGTCAGTACTTTAGTTTTCTTTCTTCAAGGTGAGATACTTGAGCCAGGATGGGGCAAACAGCCAATCTGATGGTGTTTAATAATCTCCAGGGTAGTCAGCTCATCCATGCGCCCCAAACCTGATAAAACGCGAGTGAACAAAAAGTGTCCGAGGTCGCTGGTACGGTCCAAGCTTTTTCATTGCTGCAGGTGGGTCGGGCTCTTGCGGACGGGTAACAACGCGTCAGGATTCGTTGGAAGGCGGAGCACATCACCTGATTTTGTGGCAAAGATGTCTGCATGAGGATTGGCAGCTGCACACTAGGTACAACGGAAAGTGTCACCGGCGAGGCGAAAGACGTTCATGAGATAGCAAATGACACAACCGAACATGCAGGACAAGCTTGTCTTGACATCGGCAGAACCGAAGCGGAGGCAGCCTGTTCGGGTTTCCCGAGCAAGAGTTGTAAGTAGAGCTGATAAAAAGGGACTGCCTATATGGGGGTTTTCATGACGACGGCAGTGGGGAAAAAGCAACTGAACACTCAGACTCACCTGAATTTTCAACCAGGGTGCCATTATGGAAAAAGTGGACGATAGGTGGTGGTTGACTGTCCTCAGGCAGGTAACAACTGACAAAGGCCACGTTGCCCTGTATGAAGGTCATTTGCGTTTCTCGGTTGGAGATGGAGGGTCTTTTGAATTCTTGAAGTCCTGGGGAGATAAAAGTGACATGGAGGGACAAATTAGTGCTGGCACCGAAAAAAAGGAAAAATCGGTCTGAAACGATTAAAAGGGAATGAAATACTAAAGCAGCGATCCCGATTTGGCCCGATTTCAGCAGGGCGGGATGCAGGCACGCGTCGGTTTGCCTCACAGCTCCGTCCAGGATTCATAGTCGTCGGTCGTTTAACAGCGAATAATTGGTAATCGAGAATTGCTGTCGATAAAAAGAAGTGGATTCAAAATAATCATTTCCAGCAAGATTGCCGGGGCACCGTGTACGTGGTATCCGTAATATACAGCTACTTTGTGCTATTTTGGGCCACATCGGATTGTGGCAGGCGTTATCGGATTTGCGCACCATAACAAATGCCAAAATTTCGGGGTACAGTGGCAGATCCGGTTGCCGGCAGACGTCGTGCATACTGGAACCCCCGCCGCTCCCACCCCATTGTTGTTGCTGGTCAAAACCTGGTCATTTGCTGTGTGGACCAGGGGTGTGGAGTGGAACGCCTAGGTGCGGGCTCGAGCGCGCCATCCACCTGCGTCCTCCCCCGCCTCCGGTATTCTTGGCTCTGTCTTGACACCGGGTCCAGGTGGGGGCGGAGGAGCGAGTGCGGTAAATGTTGCGAAAGTCTACTACCACTATAAACTAATTCACACGCAAATCACCGTGCCTGTTGCACCTTGCTGTGTAGCACATGGAGGGCATCGCCGGTCGAACTGTAGGTCGGCATACTGTCACGTTAATATGGATAATTAAACATCAGGACGGTCGACAGGAGAAGTAAGTTCGAAAACACACGTTGCTACGCCCATCTGTCGTTATCATAATCATACTCAACACCATCACCTGATGGACATGCGGACGTCGCGGGGTGAAGACGGTCGATCTTTACCTCCGTTACCCTTTCCCCCCATCCTCGGCTGCCGACTTTGCCAATTCAAGCCCCTGGCGGGCAGGTGTCTGAGTTGCTACCCTGTGTGCCGCAGTGCATGATGTGCCCAACCAAAAGGGCGTTTGTTACCTTTCTGGCTGTAAATTTTAGCCAAAAGTAGATGGAGAGGGGGAAGAACGGGAGAAGAGAATCGATTACTGATTCGAAAGTTTGCTGCGGTACACAATTAGGCATAGGGGATCTATTACTTTCAAAAGGTCGGACAGCTGACTGGGGATGTTAGGGCTTAGACGCACATGTGCTAGACTTGGCAGCTCTAACACGACAAGAAACGTCTGGAGTCAGTTATTGAATCTGGCGCAGTTGCGGACAGAGCAACTGCGTCGAAGAAGGTGGGAGATTACTCCGGGGAAAAATAGCCGAACATACACCAACCGGAGTGGAGAGGAGGAATGACGATAACTAACAAGTCGTGGCTGATCCGAGAGGACCCCGCCACATCCTCAATTCTGACGAGGTCGAAATTCTTTTAAGAGTCGACAACCCCGTGGACCAAGAGCTGGTTAAATCATGGTTCTTCGTCCCCCAGTTGATCAACAGGCGCAATGACCTCTCGGTCCCGTATGCTATGCTAGGACTTTGCCTGAGCAATGTAATTAACCACGCGGGGGAAGGGCGCGGGCAACCGACGATTCCGGTAACAGCCAATCAAATGCCCGAGTATCACGCCAAGAACCCACAACGGTGATTACATTTAGTTAATTAACGACTCGGGTGAGGACTACCGGACCAGCATAAGATGAAATATGACCCTCAGTGATGATGAATGAGGGGGTGGGGGCTGCCGATTAGATTAAACACGTGGTGGCCTGGCAGCTACGGCCTATAAATATTGCACTACCTGTGCCTCTATCACCCTTATTTGCGACTGCCTGGTGATGATAGGTTCGAGCGAGAATCCGGAACGTCAGGCCAATAAACAGACGGATGTGGTTATGCAGCCCCACGTGAAGTAAACAAACCCCAGTCGCCTCTAATACGGAACTGGTGGCAATAGGGCGCAAGAGGGAACGCACAGGCGACAAGGTCGAGGAGTTGTAGGTAAAAGAAAAGCTATTGGAAATGTGCGATTGCGCTTTGGATGGTTGGGAAATGGTTGCGCTACTCCTAAACCTAACCCCAACTATAACCCCTATTCCTAGACCCTAGTCTCTAACCCTAACCCCTAACCATAAGTCCTTCCCATAGCCCCTAAGGCTTAACCCCAACAGTATTGTGTCCATCAGGTGCGGCTACCATACCACATCTTACCCAATAAACTTCTCGTCCTAGCGAGTGCACCTTCCTGTTTCTTGGAACTCGTCCCTCCGCTTCTATCGGCACAAGCCTAATGCAGTCAGACCCACGTGTGACACACTATAAGCAGTAGTTGTGGGCCGCCGTGGTCAAAATTAGTGATAAAATCTCAAGTGCGTTTGGCTCGGACTTGCGCAGGCTGATTCTGCTGACCTTTCCCCACGGCGTTTATCGGGATTTTGAACTATCGCAGCACCCCAGAAGTTGTGGCTCGGAAGGAAGTCAACCGAAAAATAACTGGGACCTCGGGATTTAAAGTTACGTTGCAACGGGTCCCTCTTTATGCGGTCTTATGACTGCTCTCACTGATGTGAAAACCGAGTGAGTAAAGTCTGATTTATCATGTGTGTAGCACTCGTGAACGAGGACAGTCACTGTTCCGGTGACTATCCCCCAGTCATGTTGATCTTGCATTGCCCTTTAGATGTGACGAGGTCGGCGATGGACGGGTAGTTCTCACTGTAATCCGAGGAACTCGCAAGTCACCACTGCTCCACTCAGGATAGATGGGTTTGTCATCATGCTTAAATTGTGGAAGACGGTCACAGAAAACTAGGCGGACATCGCTCACCGACCCATTTGAAAACGCCCATCAAGGTGGCAGGATGAGGAACATATTCGCACGCAGTGCGGCGTATCCTTAGATTACATCCCTATATCAAAAGTCTCAGATGTCTGCGGTATAAGTGGTGGCAGTGGCACTCGTCTGCGTGGTGTCCGCCGGATCAGATAAAACAGATTACCCGAGGAAGATATGCCGAATTCCCGAGATGGAAAGCTCTGTATTCTGGGCTGAGTGCAAAGCAGCTTGAACGCATACCGTTTGGTTCATATGCTTCCGGAGGAAGTATCGTCTGTGCTTCTGCTCATATCGAGGCCTGTCACTTTCCCATTTGACGGTGAGGACAGCTCTGCATTTTAGGCAGGGCACGGACAAGTAACGAGCAGAGGGAACGAACGCGGGACGCATCATCTAGCTCCGCTCAAACAGCCTCTAAATGAACTGCCGCAAAAAGAGAGTAGCATTAAATCTTGCAATGTATTTTCAATCTGGTCACTTTTCACTGCATCAAAATTACAGAGGTGGCGAATTCTCACCGCCGTAGAAATTTGTTTCCTTCCAAATAGGGTGCGCCGCACTGGTTTTCCCCTGAGGATCGCATGCAATTATGGCCGGTGAAAAAAGCAACTACAGAGAACAGGAGCCCAAGTACAGATTGACCCGACAATGGGGAGGAGATGGTGGGCGAGAGGGTGCAGTAGGTGACCAAAAATCGCAGGAATTAATTTAAACCGGGAATTGCGAACTCAGCCCCCGGGCCAAAGTCGTTGAACGACTCCCCAACGGGAGAGTGGGGACGTCGAGGAATGTTCCCGAGGAGCAGAGTAGATAAACTCTGCTCACGCCCGTTATGAGTACTGACGGTGGCGGTACGGATGTTAAACGTTCGAGCTTGTCGAAACTCGCTTCTGAGTATATTCCTATTCGCTATGCGACTGTCTGAGAAGGCTCTATATATAGCCTCAAGGCACAGCGGGACGAACTGATTGCGTAACCCGACCGGTAAGCGTTCTCCCTACGATGATATATATATGATAACAGAGGGGAGACGACAGAATCTGGGGGGGGGGGTAGATTGATACAGAACTGTTTCAGGCGTGTTTACCTTCATTCAGCCAAACATAACCCTGACCACGAGATGGGACCGGAAACACAAAAATGCGCACAGACACACCTGGTGCAGCTGGTCCACCACTGGGGTCTACCAGATGGGTCATAAGCACTTCCCAAGTGAATATATATACATGGCAAACGTACTATACCGTACTCCCGACATAGGTACTAACTAAAAGCCCTGGCACGTTTCGCCGGCATTCTGCCGCTGCGTTATACCGCTGCGAAGGGTTCGGCTCATGAGTGGGTATTACTTTTTGTTGGTGGAATGGAAATTGCGTGGTTATTCGACAGTAGTTGATTGCCGTGTTTAATTTCCGAGGAACTTAATGCGCAAACTTGAAGTAAATCTTTCGAAACGAGCCTTTTCAGGCACGGTCCAAATTTTGATTTGAATATTTGAGTTGAAATCCATCACTTACTGCGGAATAACCGCTTAATAGTCACAAACCGCCAACAGGCAGCCAGTAGTATTGAACTGTGCAATGATTTACCGTACTTACAGCACAGGCATTAGCTAAAAGCCCAGACACGCGTGTTTCGCCGATCTTATGCCGCGGCCTGACGCAGCTGCGAGGGGTTTGGCTCGTCAGTGGGTCCCCCAGCTTTCCCCGTGTGCTTTCTGGTATACGAACCCCAGTTCATATATATGAACTGGAGTTCATATACCATAAACCGCATAGAGAATGCTGGGGGTCCCAATTAAGAGCCGAACCCCTCGCAGCTGTGTCACGCAGCGGCAGAACATCGGCAAAACACGTGTCTGGGCTTTTAGCAAGTATCTATGTCGGGAGTACGACATAATACCTTTACCAGATGGATATATATATATATATCTTGTTTGTATTGGGGAGATTATGAAGGCGATATATATACATGCGTATACATGGAATGCCAACACTATAGTTAAAAAAGACACTCACTTGTGCGGACCAGAGCAAAGGGTGAGCTGATAATGGTTCCGAAGTTAGTTGTCGCCTTACAGACGAAGTCAATCGAATCAACACGTGAGACATCGAAGCTGTTAGTCGCCTGAATCCTCAAGCCAACGTTAGAAAACGGCGATGGGAGGGGGCGATTTCGGCTTCCATCAATACTACCCTGTGGTGGCAACAATTCATTACCGGCGCGAGCCGAGGTGGAATTTGGCATCGGCAGCAGGAGCTGCTGATGGAAGGATTCCAGCTTCAAGGGATGAAGAAGAAGGCTGCCGGCAGCGGCAGCGTCATGAGATAGATGGCCGCCGCCCGGACGAACCCGACGGACCGACAGAATAGACACATTGGCGTTCGGTGGCCAGACCTCGCAGGTGAGGGGTGTGTCAGGACGAGAGTTGTCAAAGTATGACACCGGCGGAGGAATGGAGACGATGTTAGGGGTAACTGTGGAGCATGAAGAAAAAAAAGGAGGGAGATGAATAGAGGAGTAACTGCAAACCTCGAGTCAGCATCAGCGGAAGACTGCGACTTCGTTGGCGGGAAGTAATTGGTGAAAATGAAGCAGAATTATGGGTATGACGTCGCGGAGTCCATGGAATCCACACTGTCCGCGACTCAAAGGCCAGCATCGACCAGTGAACGATGGCCAGTCGCGCTGCCAATTTATGCGTAGTCTGGTGCTAGCGACCGCTTACCAGGGGCCGGCAGTTTTTGCCTTTGTGCAGGTCAAACGGATTGAAAGTCAAAGGACAGGTTGGGCGAACATCAACTTGTGACTGGTCATGGTAGAAGGAAAAACTGCACCTTCGACCTTGCCGTCAAGTCGATTATTAGACGGGAGAAAGAAAGCGGGAGAGGTGATTGGGTTGTGGCAGTTTAGTCATGAATTACTCAACAAATAAGCAAAACACCTCCCCTTCTATGACCCAGCCCCGTGCAAGCAGATCGAAGGACACGGTCTAGCCCGTGATTGGCGGCTGCTGGCGAAATCGATGAAGCCGCGCAGAGGGACACAATTAGGAGCTGATTAAATGATTAGACTTTATCGATATGTGCGTATCTTTGAGGGTGGATTTGAAAACAAGTCCAAAAGATCAGGTTTGTAGTTTATCGACGCTTGTGATAATTTTACAACAGCAAACACTACTGATAGTACGTTAACCCCAACTGGTTAGGCACGGGAGTGTGGAGGCCCCCCGTATTACAGGTGGCTTTATCCTAAATTCCAGAGGGTTTGAGTTGAAGTTGGGACACGGGAATATAAACCCCGATGTAACTTGTAGTACGGGGAATCCACATTCCCGCGTCCGATCCCGATTACTACCGAACAATTCAAAAAAATGCGTAGGAAACTTCAGCTGTCGAAACAAACGCTAAAGTATCAACCTCCAGAACAAGTAGACATCTGAACGCGGGCGAAGGTGGCCATGAGTCCTAGTAACCCTCACATAAACGGACATGAGGACGTTTCACTTGGCACGACTTTCCGCAGAGGGGGCGGAGGTTAAAGACAGTAGAACCCACCCTCTCGACTAGTCATGATAAAAAGGAAGCCCTTACGTCGACCCGAGGGAGAGAGACGTAGTGTTAATTCCCCCTCCAACAAGACGCATCCTAGAGGCCTCACATGAAAATGTCATTGTCCCTGATTCAAGCATAAATCATCTACGGTGATTAAAAACTATGAACTGGCTGTGGTGGGTGGGCAAATCAAACATGGAGCAGATCTTTGGGCAGGAGACAAAGGCTCACGTGGTCATGCCCATTTTAGGGCGTTTCCCCGAAAAATTCTTCCTCCAAACCCGAATACTGTCGCGGTAACGGCTACGTACTAGGAAATGGCTAACTCATGCAGCCACACGAGCCGGTATATCCAAAATCCAGTGCAGAGGCCAAAGGTCGTGAATGGAATAGCCAATGAAAGAGGTGTGATAGCAGACGAGGCCATCTTTTGCCAGCTTGGCCAGAGGACGGCAAACCACTACCCCAGAAGAGGAGCTCAGCTTCGTCGATAAAGCAGTTACAGCTGTTCTTAACAAGTTGGAGCGTTTTGACCCTCGAAATAGGCAGTGGACTAGATCACTCGAGAAAGTTAAACAGAAAGTAAACACGTTGCATTAAGTTCCGCTGACTTCTTAGAATTTCTACTTTGGACTAATCTGCTTACTTAAGAAACGAAATGTGTCCAAGACAGAAAAGGACAGCGTTAGGTAGGATAGCAACCAACGGCTAGTCACCATGCTCCTAAAACAAGTCAAACGGGTAATGCGTGGGACCAACAGGAGGGGAATGTGGTAGATTAGGGTACAGCGCATGTTATTCTGACTGCGCACCCATAACAAATGCTGACACGCCTAGGCGCCGACTCATGACGCACCAGACAACTGACCTATTCGGACAGTAGACTGGTGCTTGGAAGAGGCATGAGAAAGGTTGACTCTGGAGACGGCGTTCTCGCGGCATTTAGCGAATATTCCTAATTATTGACACGTTTTGAATTATCACAGTGCGGTAAGAGTCTGCCACTTGACGTGATAACTCGGTCCTCCTCTCAGCACGAAGTGTCAGGTGGCAATGGCTCCTTCTTCCCACAACGTCGTGAGCCGAGGCGTCCCTTTCTTGTTTGCGTGAAAAACCTCCTCCACTGTGCCCCGACCAGGCGTGTGTGATATGCGTAGCCGGGCTACTTAACTGCGTCCGATTTCGTCTCCG
>CACRXP010000117.1:1058147-1068741 GCA_902702965.1 Spirometra erinaceieuropaei
TGCCGGCAGCGGCAGCGTCATGAGATAGATGGCCGCCGCCCGGGCGAACCCGACGGACCGACAGAATAGACACATTGGCGTTCGGTGGCCAGACCTCGCAGGTGAGGGGTGTGTCAGGACGAGAGTTGTCAAAGTATGACACCGGCGGGGGAATGGAGACGATGTTAGGGGTAACTGTGGAGCATGAAGAAAAAAAAGGAGGGAGATGAATAGAGGAGTAACTGCACCTTCGACCTAGCCGTCAAGTCGAATGTTAGACGGGGGAAAGAAAGCGGGAGAGGTGATTGGGTTGTGGCAGTTTAGTCATGAACTACTCAACAAATATGCAAAACTCCTCCACTTCTATGACCCAGCCCGTGCAGGCAGATCGAAGCACACGGTCTAACCCGTGATTGGCGGCTGCTGGTGAAATCGATAAAGCCGCGCACAGGGACACAACTAGGAGCTAATTATAAATGATTGGACTTTATTGATATGTGCATATCTTTGAGGGTGGATTTGAAAACGAGTCCAAAAGATCAGGTTTGTAGTTTATTCTTCTCGACGCTTGTGATAATTTTACAACAGCACTCACTACTGATAGTACGTTAACCCCAACTGGTTAGGCAGGCAAGTGTGGGGCCCCCGTATTACAGGTGGCTTTAGTCCTAAATTCCAGGGGGTTTGGGTTGAAGTTGGGACACGGGAATATGAACCCCGAGGTAACTTGTAGTACGGGGAATCCACATTCTCGCGTCCGATCCCGATTACTACCGAACAACTCAAAAAAATGCGTAGGAAACTCCGGCTGTCGAAACAAACGCTAAAGTATCAACCTCCAGAACAAGTAGACATCTGAACGCGGGCGAAGGTGGCCATGAGTCCTAGTAACCCTCACATAAACGGACATGAGGACGTTTCACTTGGCACGACTTTCCGCAGAGGGGGCGGAGGTTAAAGACAGTAGAACCACCCTCTCGACTAGTCATGATAAAAAGGAAGCCCTTACGTCGACCCGAGGGAGAGAGACGTAGTGTTAATTCCCTCTCCAACAAGACGCATCCTAGAGGCCTCACATGCAAATGTCATTGTCCCTGATTCAAGCATAAATCATCTACGGTGATTAAAAACTATGAACTGGCTGTGGTGGGTGGGCAAATCAAACATGGAGCAGATCTTTGGGCAGGAGACAAAGGCTGACGTGGTCATGCCCATTTTAGGGCGTTTTCCCGAAAAATTCTTCCCCCAACTCCGAATACTGTCGCGGTAACGGCTAAGTACTAGGATATGGCTAACTCATGCAGCCACAGGAGCCGGTATATCCAAAATCCAGTTCAGAGGCCAAAGGTCGTGAATAGAATAGCCAATGAAAGAGGTGTGACAGCAGACGAGGCCATCTTTTGCCAGCTTGGCCAAAGGACGGCAGACCACTACCCCGAAAGAGGAGCCCAGCTTCATCGATAAAGCAGTTACGGCCGTTCTTAACAAGTTGGAGCGTTTTGACCCTCGAAATAGGCAGTGGAGTAGACCACTCGAGAAAGTTAGACAGAAAGTAAACACGTTGCATTAAGTTCCGCTGACTTCTTAGAATTTCTACCTTGGACTAATCTGCTTACTTAAGAGACGAAGTGTGTCGAGAGGACAGAAAAGGGCAGCGTTAGGTAGGATAGCAATCAACGGCTAGTCACCATGCTCCTAAAACAGGTCAAACGGGTAATGCGTTGGGCCAACAGGAGGAGAGTGTGGTAGATTAGGGTACAGCGCATGTTATTCTGACTGCGCACCCATAACAAATACTGACACGCCTAGGCGCCGGCTCCCGACGCACCAAACAACTGACCTATTCGGACAGTAGACTGGTGCTTGGAAGAGGCATGAGAAAGGTTGACTCTGGAGACGGCGTTCTCGCGGCATTTAGCGAATATTCCTAATTATTGACACGTTTTGCATTATCACAGTGCGGTAAGAGTATGCCACTTGACGTGATAACTCGGTCCTCCTCTCAGCACGAAGTGTCAGGTGGCAATGGCTCCTTCTTCCCACAACGTCGTGAGCCGAGCTGTCCCTTTCTTGTTTGCGTGAAAAACCTCCTCCACTGTGCCCCGACCAGGCGTGTGTGATATGCGTAGCCGGGCTACTTAACTGCGTCCGATTTCGTCTCCGGTCTTCTTGACTCTTCTTCTTGGCACCGGATTCAGTTGCGTGGGGGAGGATAGAGTGCAGCAAGTACAGCGCAAGTCTGCCATCATCATGAATTAATTCGCGCGCAAATCATCGTCCCTGCGTCCGCTTTGCTGCGGGGCACATGATGGACATCATCGAATGCGATGGTGAGCAATCCAACCGTGCAAAAAACGTGGGGGGTGTGACCACAGATATTTTGGCTGGCGAAGTGGCAGACGCTGCTGAGGCGCAACCACCTTTTTTTCTACCTTTGGCCGGCCAAACACAACGCGCTCGAAGGACCAATCAGCGAGCCGGACAAAGCTCAAGGTGGCAGCGGCGGTGGCCGCCACAGCCAGCAAATTGCGTCGGGCGTCAGTTGCCGCCAATTTCAAGACAGTCAGGAGACGCAGCACAATCACTAGGTTGGGGCGGCGACGGCCAGCAAAGATGTGGTTAGACGAATGATGCAGACCTATGACTTCTTCTCAAAAGCGAGGTATAACAGCTGAAGGGGTGTAGAGAGTGAGGATTCCAGGCAATAGAATATCAAGGAAATCGAGCTCTCGCGCAGAATGCCCTAGGTGACTGACGCGGCGGAATCGCACAAGGACTGATTGGTGAGATGGTGGAACAACGTTACTGACGACCAGGGAGCCAAAAAGTGTCTTAAGCAGGCGTTTGAACAGAGGAGTGTACTTAAGCGGGATTCGGTAAAATCAGGCTACTTTGTAAGTCCCGCCATCGCTCGAGAATAAATCTTTATGTAATAAGCATATACTGTTTCCGGATATTTTCGATGTCTCTGTAAGTTAACTTTTCTCCAAAGGAATGACAGTTCGACCGTCGATTCCGACGATGTCCACGGTGTGCTACACAGCAAGATGCGGCGGGTACCGTGACTTGCGCGTGAATCAGTTTGTAGTGATAGTAGACTTGCACAGCGTCTATTGCACACTCTCCTTCCCACTCCCCAACTCGACCCGGTGTCAAGACGGAGTCAAGAAAATAGTACCACACGGGGTTTGTAGTTGAAGAGGAAGTAATTTGCCATCAAATGAGTATATTCATATGCATTTCCTCTATGAAGAATATTTGGATCTCAAGGGACATCGAAAGGCTAATGATGAAAATCCATGCTAAGTAGTCCTTCTTGCCAAGTATGGTTTTTGCAGGCGGCCAAAAAAGGAGCAAATTCAAGCGCCGGCATCGTGGCATGACTCAAACATCTTGCGACTGTACTGCACGATGCTCCATATTACAACCCCATCCTAGTAATCCTTCCTACTCAAAAAGGCACTACAGAATTTCGGTTAACATTACACGAGATTGGTCACTGAGCACACAACCCTTTCGGCCTGTACGGGGGCTTACAGCTGTGTAGCCTGATGAGGACGACTTCTTCAGGATTTCAAGGATGCGACAATCATCCACCCCTATAAGCGGAAAGGGAGCCGGTAACTCGGTGATAACCAACATCTCCGGGACGATCCTCGCTCGAAACCTCCTCAACGGCCATCTCGAACAAGGACTTCCGCCGGAAAGTCAGTGTGGATTCCGATGCCACGGCGAATCGCGAAGGAATGCAGAAAATCATGCATAAATCCGGCTGTCCTGAACAATTCACACACACGGTAGGTCAGCTCCAAGAGGAAATGATGGCGCGCGTCGTAGACAACGGGACCGTCTCAGAAGCATTTGAAATAAACAATGAAATGAAGCAGGGCTGCGTGCTCGTCCCCCACCCTCTTAAGCCTCATGTTTTATGTCATGCGATGAACACCTACCATGATGAGAGCCCGAGATCCGCATCGCTTACAGGACCGATGGGCATCTCCTCAACAGCCGGCGCATGCAGGCCTCAACATGTCTCTCAACGACTACTATCTACGACCTGCTCTTCGCCGACGACTGCACGCTCAACACCGGGACAGAAGTTGACATACAACGGAGCACGGACCTCTTCGCAGCCAAGTGTGCCAGGTTTGGCCTTACAATCACCACGGACAAGACGGTGGCCATGCATCAATCGTCACCCAACGATGCACACGGTGCTCATCGCATCCGCTTAAACGGCACCCAGCTGAGGACCGTGGACAACTTCGAGTGCTTAGGCAACATACTCTCACGCTGCATCAGAATCGACAACGAAGTGGCTAACCAGACCTCCAAAACCATTCAAGCCTTCGACCGGCTGCAGAACTGCGTACGGAATCCCCGCGGTCTCCACCTCAACATCAAACTGAAGACGTAGAAAGCGGTCATCTTGAAGACCTTGCTTTGTGATGTACAAAGTCCTTGGCAGTGTACGTTGTGGGCTAGGGGTGTGGTGGTATGCCTAGGTGCGAGTTTTCGTCGTGCTAACCATCTGCGCCCACTCCCGTCTCCGGTCTTCTTCACTTTGTCTTGACACGGGGCCAGGTAGAGCGAGGGGAGGAGGGATTGCGGTGGATTCACCCCCTAATTCCCGCGCCAGTCACCGTGCCCGCTCTCACTCTGCTGCGGAGCACACGGTGGACATTGTCGGCAACGACGGTCGAACTGTCATGTAGCCGGATTTTCGCAACACACAGTGGAGGATACAAGAAAATGTAGCAATTCTGGCACCTGTGAAATATTCTGTGTGGATCTGCGGGAGGAGAAGGGGAGACATGACAGATACCTCTCTGCAGACGTGAGGGACCATCTGTAGGATAGACACCTTCAGACCCTAAAGCCTACAGGAATTCGGAATCCAGGCAAACCCAAATAAACCACTCCAGCACCAAAAATGATTAAAGACGGCTACTGGCGCACATGCGTGTGACAGGGGTAAAACAGAAGTTGACTCCCTCCGCCCGGCCAGTCCGCTCTATTTCCCCAACGGTAGTCGAGGGGCTCTGATAGTTCAATGCGCACTCATGAAAACCTGCGGTAGACAACCGCCGGCAATGCCACATCATCACACCTTCCCCCCACGCGCACCTGCAGCACATATCAACATCACCACTTTAAGCACTGGATTGCCACCTTCCATGCAAGTGGGAAGTGTGTTTCTCGGCTCCTTCTCCATGCGGCTCCTCTGCTGCATGTGTGATCCGAGCCTGAGACTATCACGGTGGGCCAAGCGCCGTGGCTTGGAATTTTGCCAACTGACGCATCAACTCAGTCTGCCCAGTTGTGTGTTTTAGGTGGAGGGCTGGAATGGTGAGCCGATTGTCAGGCTGCAACGGCTCCCTGTTAACGTGATTTCAGAAACTCTCACGCAAGTGAGGACTGTGCTTATATGGGTAGTGCCTTTCAGTCAATGACTGATTGGTTACACAGCCTTTGCAGGGTTCTGGCCTAGGCTAAATGCAGGACTGAGTCTTACCCTCATGGGCTTTAAGGATTATGTGCGTATGCTGCGCTTCAGCAGACAGTGGCCCTCGCTGCCAAGAGTGCACTGGCAGTTCTCTGGCACCTCATTCGCTGTCAGTGGATGCGTTTTTGCTCCCGTTGGGCATGAAAGCCATGTGCATCGTAGCCCAGTGACTTGTATCATTCTCCTCTCTCTCAGGCCCGCTTTTGTTGCTGGTTAAAATCCTGGTCAAGTGTTGGTTGTGGACCAGAGGGTTTGGTGGTGCGCCTAGATGCGAGTCCGGCCGTGCTAGCCACCTACGCCCTCTTCCGCCTTCGGTCTTTTTAACTATACATTGGCACCGGGCTCAGGTGGGAGAGGAGCGCGGTAGATGCTGTGCAAGTCCAATACTACTATAAACGGATTCGCGCACAACCCACCGTGCCCGCTCCCACCTTGTTGTAGAGCACACGGTGGGCATCGTCGGCAACGACGATCGAACTGGCGGTGTATTTGTGTGTGAGAGAGAGGGAGAGAGAGAGAGAGAGACAGGCCACGCGGTGGATACGCTGGACCAATACAGCGGCTGCGTCGGGGTGTGGTAGGCCTCATCGCAGTTGCGCACCCGTAATAAATACAAACATCGGGGTTGTGGCAGCAGGCTCAAGGGCCGATTCACTCCGCGTTAACTGCGATGCGTGCCATCCTCTCCCTTTACGCTTTTTGTGCAAAATCCCGGTAAGTGTACGTAATGGACCAGGTGTGGTGGTACGCCTAGTGCGGGTTGCCGCTGTGCCAGCTACCAACACCCTCCCCGTCTCCTTGACTCTGTCTTGACAGGGTCGGTGAGGAGAGAGCGGTAGGTGCTGCGTAAGTTTACAGTCACTATAGCAGAGATCATGCGTAAGTCACCGTCTGTGCTCTCAGCCAGCTGTGGATCACACGGTGTACATTGTCGGTCCTGATAGTCAAATTTTCGTGTGCGTGAGAGAGAGAAAAAGAGGAGACACGTGCTAGTCGATGTTTTCTATAGCACGTCAGTCCATGAGGCAACCTTATACCCAGGCAGATTGATTCAGACAAACCACTGGAGCAGGGGAAAAGAAGGCAAGAGTCAGTCCAGCCTGGTGCAGGCACTTGCTTTCCGAGCACGAAAAAGATAACAGTTGTGGCCTGGAAGGTTTTCAACTGAGAAGATCGATCTTACTGAAGGATGACGGACACTGCCAATGTGGCCTTTACAGCATTCCCAGTCATGCAAGATCTGAAACTGTCCTGAACTTGGATCGCATGGAAACTAGGCCGGGTGTGGCACGCGTAGACGTAACCTCAGCCCGTCAGCCACACCGTCTTTCGCTATTAAAAGGTGGCGGGGAGGCAAGAAGTTAGTGTTGCGTAACTCTGCAGTGCCCTGCGGGGCAGCGGCGGTGGACATCGTCAATTTCAACAATCGAAGTATGGCACAGCAAGACGGGTGGTGGACTGCCCCGACTAGATACGCCCAGCCCGCGACAAATCCCACCCCTTTGAAGTCCCTTGTGCATTCGAAAGTCATATCTCGAAAAGTGACAGTCTAACCTTTTGTGAGCGTTGCTGACTAGGAGCGAACCCGAGCGCAAGGGCGGGGAGGGGAGGTGGGGCACAAAATAAACGGCTGGTGAGTCACAAGTGAATGCGGTAGCATACGCATAAGTGTTTGTGTCTCGGGTGGAACCGTGGCAGAAAAGTGTAGGGTACAGGCGGGCGGGCGAGTATGCATACGCTCTCCTGCCCCAGCACTAACAGCGCCGAGAGCAACAAAAGCGGAGAGAAAAAAGGACAACCAGGAGATCAATCGCCCAGCGACGTGCGACTAACCAATCAGAGCGTCGCTTCAGGTAGCAAAAGGCGAGGGCGGAGATAGAAACAACAGAGGGACTAGAACGGCAAGCAGCTTCACTGGAGAGCAGTTCAAACCAGTACCGGTGCAAAATTTACTGCAGAGAGTGGAGTATATAAGCCCTGAAATACATTATGGCCATCCGGGGTGCAAAGTACAGAGCGAGAGGGGAGGGGAAGGGGGAGGAGACTTGGTCGCAGCTCGCATTCAACTGCATGGTTAGGGAGGAATGAACAAAGTCGGCTGGTCAGCTACATCCACGGTGGTTAGCGAAGAAGGCGGCATATGCACGCAGGCGAAGAACTTACAAGTACGTCGTTAATGTTGCTGGACTGCGTGGACCGCTGGAGGCGGGTACGCAGCAAGAGGAGGGTGGCAATTCACTTTTATGGACAGGCGCGCGAATGCAGGCAGGGTGCACGGAGATTTGCACGGTTGGATCGCCAGGCTGCGCTGCTACGGCCTGCCAAGACCGCACAAACTCCAGCAAAGTGAGCGACTGAGTCGTGGTTTTTTTTCCTCTCGTCCTCTCTCCACTCACCCATGGCCACTTTTCTGCACTCATGTACTGAATATTCCTTCTTTTCTCCTTCATGCTAACAGATACGGCCAATAACTGACTGAGGCAGCAGACGGGTGTGGGTGATGTTGTCACTGGAAATTTCGGTTATCTCAAAATGCAAGAGACAGACAGTCTGTTGTACTGGGAGGACGGGAGGTGGGATGCAAGCGTTAATCGAACAGGACAGAGGCCATCATCAGGCGTCAAATAATGAAACCGAATGACCCACTGCCCCGGAAGGAACGTCTGGAGTCAGTTATCAGATCTGGTGCGGTTGCAGACAAAGCAACTACGTCGGAGAAACCGGAAGGCTGCTGCGGATGCGAATGGCCGAGCACGCGGCAGCAGTGCGGAGAAATGACGTTGGCTCACAAGTCGCGACTCCTTCGACGAGATCCGGCCACACATTCAAATTCGACGATACCGAAATTCTCGCTGTGGATGACAACCGCGTGAGTCGCGAACTTCTTGAGTCTTAGTTCACTGTCGCCCCGGTCTATTAACATGTGCAACGACCTTCCCCTTTCACACTCGGTCCTGAGACTTCGCTTAGGCGGAGTAATTATCCACGCGGGAAGCACACAAGTGAACAGTGTTCCCAGCGTTAGGGTCGGTGGATCAGATGGTCGAGCAATCATCACATCAGCATTCAACACACGTAATGAAACTTCAGCAATTAATGACGCGAATGTCGGCCATCAAAAAGTCATCACACCAAGTGCAACGACCTTGATGATGGAGAGAGTGGCACATTTTCATAAGCATGCGGTAGTATGGCGGCTGCATCTTGTAAATACTGCCGCCCCCTGTACATGAACTTCGCTCCGTTGTTTCTGATGATGGGTTTGATCAGGAATCCGAAACGTCCGGCGAATAAAGTTCCTGTTTCAGCTATCGAGTCCCCTTTCTCGCGTGTGCTCGTCACTAGTCTACATGCGCCCTATGGAAAATGGAGTACAGCAGTCAGACACCTTCTCCTCTAACTGCCCAATCAGTGCAAAGTTCTAGCGACTGGCAGTGATTGTTCAAGCTTCGGCAGAGCACGGGAATATGGGCGCCCGTATTAAAGGCGGTCTTGCGCTAAATTCTAGGAGTTAGGACAAGGATTGTTTGGATAAGAGTTAAAGTTAGGACACGGGAAAGGTTCTTCATCTCATGTCCAACCCCGGCTTCATGTTATGCAAGGCACAAGTACTTGAGTGTCCTTCTTCCAACTAACTTCTTAATGAATAGGAAAACGGAACCCCAGGCCGCATATGGTGTCCGATTCTCGTCAGCCATGAAGCAGGACTTATCGCGACAAAATCGGCTGATCCGATACATAAAGAGGGACGGACGGAGTCCGCCGAGAATGAGATCATACCCAAAGCCTTGGTGAAGACACTTTTTCGGTTTGTTTAAAAAAGGAAACTCGCATCCAGCAAAGAAGCATCAAGAGGCATCGCTGCCATCCCCTACAACCCAGGACGCCGATCCGACTGAACGCGCTAAAATGAAACAAACTTTCCTACTGGGCTGCAGAACATGTAACACAGATACACCATGGACGGTGCCTATCTGACGGCGCAGAGCCACTGTCCAAACCCCTTTTCTGGAAATTCTCCAGCACATATTTCAGTGGTCGGTGTTGTTCTGGCACTACCTCGCGAAGTCAAAACACTAGTGGGCACTTTATTGCACTAACATCGAACGAACGACGACAACGAGGACGACTTTTGCTTGGTTATTCCAAACCATACCACGAGACGAATGGTATTAAAGAGGGTGCACACACCGCCTGATGCGAAAGGAAGCTGGAGAGACACGCGCTTGGTTCGAATTGACACAGCATCGACCTCAGTAGTTGCCGCGTTACAGTAGCAGGACCAGGACGAGAACAGTTACAACTATAAAGGGACGCTCACTGATCGCGTGAAGGGACATACTCCTCCCGTTGTGTCTTGGGGCTCAATACAGAGCCCCGATGAGCGCCTCTCTACCATTTTCAATATGCCTGATCGCAAGGACGAGTCCGTTGCTCAGTGGTTAGGGCGCTGGGCTTCCAAACAACAGGACGCAGATTCGAGCTTCAGCGGTTGCAAATCCTGGGACTGGGCACGACTGGCCGATGACGGCTAACAAGCCAGAAATGTCCATCTCAGTCCCCCTTGTCTTTGTTGGCAAGATTATTTTGGCTGAGTTACATAGGAGTTTGGGCGCAGTGGGTGGTCAGGATTCTCGCTCCTATAGTACGCGTGCTGTCTAGGTTTCGGTCCCTCTCCAGAAATTAATCAAATCCTACCCCGACAGAACGTCCGACAGAGAATACGAGCACGGGTTAAGCTATCCCGTCACATGAAAACCCTCGCAGGTGGGTAAAGGTTAACTTGTGTAGATTGAGAGACGGCATGTGAGTGGAACGAATGAGATGGAGAATGAACGTCCCTTCAAATACCTCCAGTGGGACAGGGTGGCCGCGCAAGCCGTCGTCGTCTCCCCCGCACTTCCCCGGCGGAGGCGATTCTTGTGGATGAGATAAAATGTCCCCCCCTCCCCCCTGTGTCAACAAGAGAGCCACGGCACTGCCTAGATGTGGGGCAAAACGGGCGACGGTTCCACCATCACGAACGACTAGGTCCACCGTGTGCTCCACAGCGTGGTGGACGCAGGACGGTGACTTGCACAACCTGTCGCACTCTCCCCTTCCTGGTCG